>CM077804.1:26862304-27100462 GCA_039737535.1 Lagodon rhomboides | reverse complement strand
GTAGTGGTAGATGGTTGCTCCAGTGTGTTTCTCATTTGTGATGGCAGCTACCAGGAAACAGAATCTGCTGTTGCTCTTCAAAGATTTGGCAATATCTTGGAAAGATTTGGCTTTTTCTCTCATTTTGGTTAAAACTTCATCTGAGTAGTACCATGGGTCTTCATTGGTACTTCCTTTAGGTGAATCCAGGTCTTCATTGGTATCTTTTTCAAGCGAATGCACGTAGTGGTCCATCTCATCCAGGCCGGGGTCAGCACGCTGCAGGGAGGTGAAGACGAAGCACAGAGCATCATCGACACCTGCAGCAAGAACCTCTCTGTCCAGCTCTGACTGATTACGGACGATCTTTGTTCCCTCCATCATTTCCACACAGGACCTGATGACGTTGATTTCTCTCTCTTTATGATCCAGCCACTTGTCTAGTTTTTCATGACTGAATGGTGACTTGTTTCTCTCTTCAAAGAGTTTCTTTAGTGAGCTCTCGTCTTCTTCACCGTCACGGATGGAGGGAAGTTTCTTCGCCATGGTCGTCTGGAGGTTAGATACGTAACGACTACAACAGTTTTGGAACTTGTTTAACTGTTGTTGGATCTGTGGAAAGTTCTCCACCATTGTGTCGTCCAGAGAATCGTTGCATCTCATTTGTATTTCTCTTAAATCTTCGAGAGCATTCTGCACCTTCCACACTAATCCATCGCTGATCTCTCTCTTCAGCTCAGCTGCAGTAGTGTCAAAGACCTTCAGAGGCATCATCCAGACCTTCAGAGGAACAGTATTGTTTCCATCTTCTCCCAGCAGCTTTGGAAGCTCTACATAGGTCTTCACTGCTTCTACAAATGTTGCAGGGTTGCTTTCAAGAATGAAGTCTCCATAGAATTTGCAGGAGAATTTGTTGGTCAGGTCTTTTTCTTCATCAGTCAGCTTGATGTCAACTTTACCCTCAACATTAAATGAGGGGATCTTCTTGATCACAGCCTCCATGTGGCCCTGGATGTTCTGAACGCTGCTGGCTTCTAACTTCT
This sequence comes from Lagodon rhomboides, assembly GCA_039737535.1. NCBI lineage: Eukaryota > Metazoa > Chordata > Actinopteri > Spariformes > Sparidae > Lagodon > Lagodon rhomboides. The sequence goes on along the minus strand of CM077804.1, from coordinate 27,099,440 downwards.
CACTGTCAAACACAAAGAAAGCATCTGCCCCATAAAGGATTCCTGTCACTACATGTGTTGCCGTGGTCTTCTTGATGACATCTATCTGTTGGGTCTTCATGGTTTCATCTTGAGTCACTGACAACTGATTGAAGTGTGTGGTAGCTTTGTACCGACACGTCACTCTGCTCTGATTCTTGAATTTCTTCGTATCATTCAGATACTTGGCAGATCCTCCAACTTCAATCAGTCCACTCATGAAACTGGCCTTCAGAGAAGCTTCAATATCCAGCAGAGAGGACTTGGATTCAATGGAGTCAGATGCAGAGACTTCAAAGTTACTGGTTCGTTGAGACGTTTCAACTGTCTTCTCTTTTAGAGTTTCTTTATCCCACAATGTCAAACCTAAAGAAATTGGAAAACATCAGTTGTCTCATGAAGCAGGAATCACTGTGGACTTGGATCTTGGATCAGGCTGCATGATGTGGTCAAAGAATCATATTTCAATTGTGACCCGATTAGAGAGGTCAGAGAGAATGATGGTTTTTGGGTCAGAGTTCTATATTTCACTGAACAAACTATTAAATCAGGATGATGTGACATTTGTTGGCGTCCAAACAAACATGACTGAGTAAATCTGCAGAACTAGATTTGTGGGCCAGGGACCAGAGCAGCTTGGACATTTCCTGAACCTATTTATAGATATACTATATACAGTACTGTTAAATATAATATTAGTTTATATGTCAAAGTCAAGACTTACCTGGGATCAGTTCATCTTTGCGAGCATCATAGAGCATTCCTAGGGTGAAAGGTCGACCCAGGGCAGCGATGTTCATGACTTCTGAGGTCATTTTCTTCAATCTGTTCAAGAGACACCACAACCTTCAGGACTTCAGTTACACTTAGAGCTGCTGTGATATGGTTTTTATTCAAATCAGTGTTAAATAGCTCTATATTCCAACAACAATCACTGTTATAGGGCTCCACCTTACACTTGGTGCAAAGCAAGTCTCAGTTTCAGCCTGACTCAGTCGTCATTTTCACAGCCAGTGCCCACGTTGTTTAAAAAGCAAATGTACTTGTGACGTGTTGGACTTTAAGTGAGGTGTGATCAGGCGCACTGATGGCAGATTGTATCTTGAGGCAGCAGAAAGCTACAGCAAGTCAAAGGGCCCTATTTAAACGGTCTACAGCACATGGTGGGAGTGCGTTTAGGGCGTGTCCAAGTCCATTTTGCTCATCAAACAGCGGATAGTCTGGGTGCAAAGAGGTTGTGTTTAGTCTCTGAATTAGTCGTGGGTGTGTTTTGGGCAGAACATAAATTAAACCAATCAGAGCGTCTTCTCACATTCCCTTCAGGAGCCAGGTGAGCCGGACCTGAGGCAGGTAAACAGGCGCCTGTCTTCGCTGAGGGACGGAGATGTGATCCTCGGCTGCTGGACCCTCTGCCCCGCCATACAACAATCACCTGTCCCATCAACAACTCTGTTTGACTCCAAGTGCAACTGTCCACCGTGGTCACATTCATATGTGAGAGGTGAATATGTATATATATTAGGGGTGTCACGATTCTACAAATCCTCGATTCGATTTTTGATTCTAAGGTCACGGTTCGAATTAGATTCTCGATTTTTACATGTATTTTTTTAAAGCACAGGTTGCTATGCTATTTTAGACTAGACTTTTATGCAATATAATATCTGACCTCTGTTCGCAATGAACCACACTACTTGTCAAATTTAAAACATTTATTAATAACATAATGTAACAATAACTTATATCTTCAGTCAATTGGAAACTTAAACAAAATAATCTGACATCTAGTTTCTTTTGTAACTGCAGTCTTCTTCACAGAAGATGACATTCAAGTTCACAACAAAAAAAAACAAAAAATAAAACCAGAGTCCATAGTCTTCCCTGAACAATTTAGTTGAACATATACCACGCAGATAATTGTTGCAAGAGTGGCGTAGCCCCTTTCAGGAATAGGGCGGTGCGTGAGGTGTGTGTGGGCGAGCGAGAGTGAGGAAGTGTGCGTACGTGCGGGCAGTGAATGAATGAGAGAGAAAGGAGTCGCAGTAGTAGCGACAGCAATAAAGTGTCCAATACAGGCTGCAGTTTGGCTGTGAATAAAGGCGACGGCTCCTCAACATACAGCAAAGCTCCCTGGTCTTATTTCCCGACCAGCTTAACACGTGAAAGGGGGTTCACCCCGAAGCGAAACAGAAACTTCGGCCCTGGCAGAAATCATCTCCCCTGTGCTTCCCGACCACGGTCCGGGAGCCGAACAGGAATGGTGTAACACCATGCTGTCGTTTGACTGGCTGTAGCTAACAGCTACTGGCTTAGCTAGTAGCTTAATTAGAGGAGGTTGAACTCGCAGCACTTCAACACGTGTGTGTTTTTCCGTTTGGCAAGCTGACCGGACGTGGGGGCGAGGCAGCATCGACGATTCTTTTTTTTAATTCGAAGTTCGAGATTGTGACTTAATTTCGGTTCGATTCCGATTAAAAATCGAAATCGTGACACCCTTAATATATATGTATACAGTCTTTATTTTTATTTATAGTAGTATGTTATTCTATATTTCTATTATTCTGTTGTGTATTCTATCTTTGCTGTTATCTTGTTTCAGTATCTGTAAGCTGCTATTACACCTGAATTTCCGTGGTGAGGGATCAATAAAGTCTCATCTCTTATTCTGATGTAAAACCAGGCGCACCCAGGGTTCAAGTTACTCAGGAGCAAATACATTACTAACAACCAGTATTTGAATCACAAATAATGCATTTTTCAATGTAATGAGAAATGTTTACATTAAAGATATAAATGGGTTAAAGAAACGTGGTGTGGTCACTGTCACACCTTTTCTTATTTAAAAGAATTAACTGTTGTGATCTACTTGACACGATTGTTGGAGGCAGCGGGCTGCTGAGTGTGTGTGAAGGTCATAGACATTAACCACGTATACAAGTGAAGCCACTAGTAACAGCAATATCCCAGACTCCCTTACAAATCGAGGGATTTTAAGAGTTAAACTTAAATTAAATGGCAAATTTTAAATCGTTGGTCCCTTCTTGTAAATTCAGCATTAAATGCACTACATTAAGATTGTTCCTCACTTGGAAAAAGTGTCATTTTGTCACAGCATTGTTGTAAAAACTGTGTGTTTTTCGTGTTTAAAGTGCATCCTGGCTGCTTCTGTGTCTGAGGTGAGTCTTACCTCCCAGCAGCTCTTTGAACACACTGTTTCTACTGATTTCAGCATTTACACCAGATTTATGAACACATCCACAGCAAACATGTCAAATTATACAAATCCAGTAAACATAAAAAAACGCTCAAATTTAAGATTTGTTGATTAGAAGGATCTGTATAAACTTTGTGAAACGCTGTCTGCAACACATTCTTCTCTATTTCGGCTTACTTGTTCATTCAGCAAACATTTTACATGAATATATTTCTTTATTTGTGTAATAAAGTGTAGTTTCTGTTTGCTCCACTGATATAGTGTATATACTCTTCTCTCTCTCACAGAACGCACCTGTTCCACTATTATCCTAACGTTTGTAAGCTTAGGTTCTGTTAGAGACCCTGCAAAGCTCTGATCTGGATCCCTGGGTGCAGCCCAGACATCTGCAGCCCATTTGTTAGTGACACATGCAGTGTATGTAAAGAGACGTGACATTAATGTTCCACTCTGTAACACAGACTGGAGTTCAGAAGAAGTCTAAACACATATCTGTGTCTGTCACCCATCGGCCCAGTTTGTTCTCACCTGGTGAAGTTGTGCAGATCAGCTGAGTCCTGTGTGAGTCTTCTTGACTTCCAACTGGAGCTGCTTGTCTGATGAATTCTGATTCAGCTTATATACTGTAAGACACTCTCTTCCACTGACTCCTCCCATTAAACACTGCTCGACATATTATTTATTCAGGTCACTGCCTTCAGGACTGAGACCTGTAGTCAGGTGATAACATTGTTCTTTAAAGAAACAAAGAGACAAATAACTTCCCTTCCCTCACTTCTGCCAGACTTTTACTGAACCCAACTTTGTGTGTTTTATCATTGTCAAAACAATAAAACAGTCTCAAATAAAAAGTGATCATTCAAATAATAAGAGTGACGCTGTAACAAACTCCGCAGCCCTGTAACCCTCATTCTGTTTGTTTTGTTGGTAAATGTGGAGAGTCAAGTTAAAACAAACAAACAAACAAACAATAAACTACACTTGATTCCTGTCTGCTACAATCAGAACTAACCAGAAAAAATGACTGCCATGTTAATGATCAATCAAAGTGTATTTGTGTCAGCCACAGGCCTTTCCCTGTTAGAAATCAAATCCTCATGCTTCAGTACCACCACACCGACTCTGTGCCTCTGACAGAGCCTGGTGCTGGTGGCACACGATTGACTTTAAGTATCCACTCTGGATAACATGTGTAGAAGTGCACATCACACTCAGACAACATGGAATGATAACAGGTCCTGCTGTATGTCTATAGAAATGTAATTCTGCATTAAAGAAGGCTGATATACATCCTACAGGTCACTGTGGAGGACGAGGACAGACACTGGGCAGCCCTTAATCTAACCCAGTGCACATGTTATTTTTACTATTTGTTGATGGAATATTTTTACAGTATCTGTGTGAAACAGGCAGACGTAGCATTCAAGAAGGCCTTCGTGTGGTTTTGGATCTGATATGAATGCTGAACACACATGGCTGCCACTTCACCCGACACTGGCAAGTTCACTTCAGTCGTTTTAATATCCCAGATGGGAAACTTGGTTTGCAGTCGGGGGCACAAGATAAAAAACATGCAAATACAAAAAACTAAAGTTCATAAATGTTTCCTGAACATTGAATATACGCACAATAGGACAACAAAACAATCTCTAACACACAGTATCACATGTGCAGATTAAGCAGCACATTAAAACAAGTGACAACGTGTTGTACGATACCGGCTCGTACAACACGCAGCTCCTGCAGCAGTTAAAACATGATCAAACCTTTTTGTTGTGTTCACAGCACTCAGTGAAGCTGATGGACTGATAGTTTTACATGTTGATGGTTTGAGTGGGACGGCGTGTGACTTCATGCTCCTCTGTGGGCATACCTGGACATCTTTCAGCCATGATGATGAGGCAGACTGTCTTCTTCAGGACCGGCTTCATGATGCTCGTGGAAGTTGATCTATGTAAGAAAGGGGGTTTTATCCAGGAACAGATTATTTTATCTGCTTGTTAATGAAAGAGCTACACAACACCGTCTTATCATATCGCTTTGTCTTTTATCTATTTCAGGAAACATCCTGGTCTGAAACTATCAACTCTCTTTGAGCTCCAGCGTGTAATATTTGGAATATGTAGCAACATCTAGCATCAAGGTTGGAGAAGCTCCAGGAGCTACGGTGGCCCCTCAGGGACAGGAAACTAATTACTAAAGTCTGTGTTTTGGACAAATATTCCACTGATGAAGGTGAAAACATTGATGTACATAAACTTACTGAATTTCAGTTCATTGAACACTTTTTCTACTTCCTCGTCTCTCTCCTCTCCTTCTTGTGGTCCGTTGTCAGTCTTCTGGCTCTGCCGGCTTCAGCAGTCCTGTAGACGTTACAGAGTCTCCTGAAGGTCATGATGACGATCCTCAGCCTGCAGAGGAGGAAGAGCAGAGGGCTTCATGTCCAAACCGCTGAGTTATGGCCTTTCCAGTGAATCATGTTGCTGTCACACCCATTGCTTTTGTGCAAACATTCAATTTACTGTCATTTTTAATGTATTTAAACTTTTTATATTTAAGTAATTTGCTTTATATCGTGTCATGGCTGTAAAACTGGTTTTCATTTAATGACAACCACCTGAATTATTCTTAAACGTGCTGCCTGAGGAGACTAGAGGATGAAGCTGTCGACTAGCTGGCAGAACCCTGAGAGCATTGTGTTTACCAGCTCTACAATATATTGATTCAATAACAGGAAGGTGAAAACATTTTAACTCTGCATGTGTATCAGAACACACACATGATGAAAATGCATAATACTCATTAAAATGCTGCTAACTATTCAAGTATTTGTTCCAGTTGCCAGTAGGTGTGTCTTCATTTCTGTGTTACCACTTCTGCTTTTTATTGATCAACAGCTTCACAGATGACAGGAAACAGAGTCAGCGAGGAGGTCAGACATGCAGCAAAGGGTCCGAGGCAGTTCCTGGAACCCCGGTGCCGGTTCAGCGAGGACAGAGCCTCTGTACTCGGGACGCGAGCTATAACAGCTGAGCTAATGGACGCCTGAGTTCAGCCATGATTTGATGCTGAAATAAACCCTCTTTGCTCAGAATAATGATTTGACCTCTGACACTTTAATTGAGCCTCTGAGTGCTCAAACCTCTCTGATTATTCACAGGTTTACTTCACAACATCAGGGACTTTTGACGTGGCCTCGTCTCAGAGTTGAGAATGAAACAGAACCAAGAGCAGCTCTGCGGGCAGGTAATGATGAATAGGGTGATATTTGTACATGTAGAGGTGTGTAAGTGTGTACTGGTACAGACGTCTAACACATTAACTACAGTAAACCTTATCAGGCTGACTATATTTCCATTATCCCCACTGACTAGTGGTTGAAGTTGTTTGACTGGTCCTTCTGGCTCTGGAAAGTGACCTTTTGTTGTCTTACATAGTTTTGGGTCCATATTTCACACAGTCCTAACATCTCATCAACCATTGTTTGCAAGTATGCCGACCAATATCCTTGTGGTTTTGTTTTCCTCACCTCTTCCCCCTTGCACACTGATATTCTTACATTGATCATCAGAAAACCCTGAATACAGTTGTGTTGATTCATATATACAGTTATTTATCTACAAATATACAAACACATGAACTGCATCTTTTGGATCTGTGTCAGGGTGAAGGGTTCTAACGAGTCATTATAAAATAAGAAGTCAGAATTATGAGATAAAAAGTGATAAACATGATGAAAAGTTGAAATTGTTGAAGTAGGAAGTCCATATTTTATGAATCTGTAAATTAAAGGGTGAAAATGTTTTGAACAGTTTATGAACATCTGAATCCCCGGCAGCTCAGATGAGTGACATCAGGAGGATATCTGTGAGGCCCGGCAGTGTCGGGCCGAGCCGGAGTCCTCACATGTGAGCTTTGTTGAGAAACATCCTGCGGTTCTGCTGATTTCTCATGAGAACGTGTGGTTCTCATGCTTCTTTTCTTTTTGAATACATTTTAAATCTGCATGTGTATCAGAACACACACAGTGACGGAGGACTGACTGTCTGATAACAGCCATCAGTTCTGGAGGAGACCCGGTCCTGTAGGAGAATATGAAACCTTATAAAAGGATGATTTGTGTGAGTCTGTCTCGGCCTCTGGAGAAACTGTTTGGTCGGATGTATTTGTACACTACTTGTTTTTGAGTTTAACATCAGGAAACATCTTTGGAGGTGCAAATAATGTCTGTAATAAACAGAAAAACACCTTTTGTTTCATTTTTTTAAAATCTTCCTTGAATGAGTAAAGTTCTTCCAGTTGAAAAACACGATGACAAATCACAGATTATCTGATTTAGTCGTCTATTAAAAACTATTCCTACACAGAAAAACAAACAGCCCAGATTCACAGAATTGGCGTGGACGTTATAGTGATGGATGCCAGTAAGCTGTTTCTTCATTTCTGTGTTATAACTTCTGCTTTTTACTGATCAACAGCTTCACAGATGACAGGAAACAGAGTCAGAGAGAGGAGGCCCAACATGCAGCAAAGGGTCCGAGGCAGTTCCTGGATCCCCGGTGCCGGTTCAGCGAGGACAGAGCCTCTGAACTCGGGACGCGAGCTATAACAGCTGAGCTAATGGACGCCTGAGTTCAGCCATGATTTGATGCTGAAATAAACCCTCTTTGCTCAGAATAATGATTTGACCTCTGACACTTTAATTGAGCCTCTGAGTGCTCAAACCTCTCTGATTATTCACAGGTTTACTTCACAACATCAGAGACTTTTGACGTGGCCTCGTCTCAGAGTTGAGAATGAAACAGAACCAAGAGCAGCTCTGCGGGCAGGTAATGATGAATAGGGTGATATTTGTACATGTAGAGGTGTGTAAGTGTGTACTGGTACAGACGTCTAACACATTAACTACAGTAAACCTTATCAGGCTGACTATATTTCCATTATCCCCACTGACTAGTGGTTGAAGTTGTTTGACTGGTCCTTCTGGTTCTGGAAAGTGACCTTTTGTTGTTCTCACATAGTTTTGGGTCCATATTTCACACAGTCCTAACATCTCATCAACCATTGTTTGTAAGTATGCCAACCAATATCCTTGTGGTTTTGTTTTCCTCACCTCTTCCCCCCTTGCACACTGATATTCTTACATTGATCATCAGAAAACCCTGAATACAGTTGTGTTGATTCATATATACAGTTATTTATCTACAAATATACAAACACATGAACTGCATCTTTTGGATCTGTGTCAGGGTGAAGAGTTCTAACGAGTCATTATAAAATAAGAAGTCAGAATTATGAGATAAAAAGTGATAAACATGATGAAAAGTTGAAATTGTTGAAGTAGGAAGTCCATATTTTATGAATCTGTAAATTAAAGGGTGAAAATGTTTTGAACAGTTTATGAACATCTGAATCCCCGGCAGCTCAGATGAGTGACATCAGGAGGATATCTGTGAGGCCCGGCAGTGTCGGGCCGAGCCGGAGTCCTCACATGTGAGCTTTGTTGAGAAACATCCTGCGGTTCTGCTGATTTCTCATGAGAACGTGTGGTTCTCATGCTTCTTTTCTTTTTGAATACATTTTAAATCTGCATGTGTATCAGAACACACACAGTGACGGAGGACTGACTGTCTGATAACAGCCATCAGTTCTGGAGGAGACCCGGTCCTGTAGGAGAATATGAAACCTTATAAAAGGATGATTTGTGTGAGTCTGTCTCGGCCTCTGGAGAAACTGTTTGGTCGGATGTATTTGTACACTACTTGTTTTTGAGTTTAGCATCAGGAAACATCTTTGGAGGTGCAAATAATTGCTGTAATAAACAGAAAAACACCTTTTGTTTCATTTTTTTTAAATCTTCCTTGAATGAGTAAAGTTCTTCCAGTTGAAAAACACGATGACAAATCACAGATTATCTGATTTAGTCGTCTATTAAAAACTATTCCTACACAGAAAAACAAACAGCCCAGATTCACAGAATTGGCGTGGACGTTATAGTGATGGATGCCAGTAGCTGTTTCTTCATTTCTGTATTATAACTTCTGCTTTTTACTGATCAACAGCTTCACAGATGACAGGAAACAGAGTCAGAGAGAGGAGGCCCAACATGCAGCAAAGGGTCCGAGGCAGTTCCTGGATCCCGGTGCCGGTTCAGCGAGGACAGAGCCTCTGTACTCGGGACGCGAGCTATAACAGCTGAGCTAATGGACGCCTGAGTTCAGCCATGATTTGATGCTGAAATAAACCCTCTTTGCTCAGAATAATGATTTGACCTCTGACACTTTAATTGAGCCTCTGAGTGCTCAAACCTCTCTGATTATTCACAGGTTTACTTCACAACATCAGAGACCTTTAACGTGGCCTCGTCTCAGAGTTGAGAATGAAACAGAACCAAGAGCAGCTCTGCGGGCAGATAATGATGAATAGGGTGATATTTGTACATGTAGAGGTGTGTAAGTGTGTACTGGTACAGACGTCTAACACATTAACTACAGTAAACCTTATCAGGCTGACTATATTTCCATTATCCCCACTGACTAGTGGTTGAAGTTGTTTGACTGGTCCTTCTGGCTCTGGAAAGTGACCTTTTGTTGTTCTCACATAGTTTTGGGTCCATATTTCACACAGTCCTAACATCTCATCAACCATTGTTTGCAAGTATGCCGACCAATATCCTTGTGGTTTTGTTTTCCTCACCTCTTCCCCCCTTGAACACTGATCTTTACTGTGTGAATCACAGATCAGCATGTTGCAACAGTGCGACTGCATCAGCGATTTTCTTTATAAGGTTATTTTTTTAAACAAATTATGGTGAAGTTCTTACAGTAATTGATTACTTAGAAATGTATTGCTGATCAAAAGTGTGGGTTCACTGAGAAATGTCCTTATTTTTTTTAAATAAAAGCACAATTTATTAAATTGATCAGAGATACAGTTCAGACACTGTTAATGTGATAAATGACTATTTTATTTTGAAAAGCTGATTTCAGTGGAATATCTCAGTACGAGTTCAGAGACACTTCTCCTGTCATCCGATGGCTCGCTGTGTTAGCTAATCAGGTTTGTCATGTTAAAAGGCTCATTGATCATCAGAAAACCCTGAATACAGTTGTACTGATTCATATATACAGTTATTTACATACAAATATACAAACACATGAACTGCATCTTTTGAATCTGCGTCAGGGTGAACGGTTCTACAGAGTCAAAGTTATTTGTAGGTTGAAAATCTCCTTCAGGGACGAATGATAGACGAATGATAGACGAACGATAGACGAATGATAGTGGCCATTTGGTGGTTTATTCTTTTATTCACCTTGTCTATTCACTTATTTCTCCTCTTAATATCGTAACAAGTTATGGCCTTTCCAGTGAATCATGTTGCTTTCACACCACTTGCTTTTGTGCAAACATAAAATTTATTTGTCATTCAAATCGAGTTAAACTTTAATATTTTAGCAATTTGCTTCATATCATGTCATCGCTGTAAAACACCTAAAGTAGGACTTCTTGGCATCTTTCAGTTATCTATGACTGCAAAGGTGAGTTCCTTTATTTCACAGCAATATTCTAAATGATGCTGTTTTGTTTAAGTTGCTGCTGCAGGGACATTTGAATAAATCACTTTTTGTTGGCTAATGTTATAGGAGAGGCTGACAGGTGCAGGAGCAGATGGGCCGGCCATCACTGAAGCTCATTCAAGAAGTGGAACCATGCTGGAACAGCACTTACCATATGCTCCAACGTGTATATGACCTAAGGGAACCTGTAGGAGCAGCTTTGGCAGGTCCACCTACTGACATTGCCCCACTCATATCAGAACAGTCTGACATTATAGCAGGATCTCTAAAAGTGCTGTCCCGTTCAATGATGCCACAGTCGAGCTGTCAGAGGAGAAGAGAGTGTCGGGATCAAAAGTCATTCCCCTGTTATCAGTGCTACACCATGCACTGGAGGAGGAACTGTCCAAACTCCTGAGGGCACAGCACTCAGGCTGAGAGTCTGAGGAGGCAATTAAAGGAGAAACTATACAATGCAATCAATGAGCATCATGTCGCTGACGACACTGCTCGATCCGAGGTTTAAGAAGATGGGCTTCTTTAGCTCCAATAAGCTGCAGATGCAGAGAAGAGGCTCACTTTTGAATGTGCAGCTGTTATCTGAAACAGTGTGTTAGATCCCGAGTTTTGCCCCTGTCCAGGAGGTACTGGGCCAGCTCTCCGTTATAAAGGGTTAAATCCCTAAACCTATTATAGGTAGCTTTTAAAATTGGGAGTTTTAAATAGGGAAATTATAAGCTGGTAGTGAGGAGATTCGCCTAGCTTCTCACTGCCTTAATTCGGACGTCTACCCTGCTTCCTCTGGTGTAGCACCGGACATGAATAGCCCTTGAGTCAGATACATTCACCAGCCACGCCCGTTTTGGCAGCTCTCCTTTAAATGATCTGAGCACTTGGTATGGTGCTAGGTTGGATTTTAAGGGCTTTTGGTAAACCCTAAGGAATTGTTTCAATTTAGCAGACTAGAGTAACCATTAAGAACTGTTATGATATTATGCACACTTAACACCTAACTTTTTACTTCCATGAAAGAGACATAAAATCAATGTCCACAATCTTAACTTTAACTATATCTTGTTTGCTTTATTTCATAGACTTTAGCAAGGGCAAAGCATACAGCTCAATCATTCAATCATTATCAAAAATTATTTCTATGATCAAAATATGGTAAATCATAAATCAATTAAAAAGAGCTGAGGCCTTTTAAATTACTTGAGTGGTAGTGAGACGAAGAGGGATCGGTCTATCCATGGCTTGCCGCGCCCTTCCTGCTGAAAGCTCACGAACTTGTGGGAAACCACAACCCCGTCCGAGGTCTCGTATCTCCCCAAAGTTGAAACTTCCTGCCAGCAGAGTGAAAAAAAAGTATTCCAATGTCCAAATTGTAATCCACAGCTTGTTGGAAAAATGGTTAATCCTTTATGCTCTTAAAAATCCTTGATTTGTTGCTGCTGAAGATTCTTGAAATCCTTTTTGCGATGTTTCGGCTGTTCACGTCCTCCGTCTCAGGTGTTTCTTCAAGGCTTGAGCGAAATGGAAGAACGCACTTTAGTCCGAGTCTCTGGTTTATATCTCCTCAGATTTCGGACAGAGGCTTAACTCATGACCGTATTTGGATATTTTTTATCCATCTCTTCACTCAATGGCTAATAATCCCTTGATGACGATCGATTACGCTGTCCTGACGCTCGATCAAGGTCTGCCCCCTCGCCCAAGGTGCGGCCCTTCCTCTTGTCCTCATGTCCCCCTGATCAGCTCGTTAACACTTTAATGACCTCAGCTCAATACCTTGCTTACTGATTTTCATTAGATTACTAACATTCAATATTTTGATTTCAATCACATTTTTACTCAGTTACATTTTAGATCAACAGTTTATACATTACATATTTTTTAATATCACATAATCACACTTTAGTTCATATTGAGGTCATGTTCAGTCCAAAACTACACACACTCACCAAAACTCGCTTCTCCTTTCCAACCAAACCACACTGCCAACACAATCTCAATATTGATTTCTCATTTATTATTGCATATATTTCTTTCCATCAACACAACCTCAATATACTGATTTCTCATTCATTATTGCATATATTTCTTTTCATCATGGTTAGACATTACACATTTTCCAGATCAAATACTTAATTTCCAACACAATCTTAATATAATGAGTTAACCTTTAGCCCATATGCACTCCTTCAGTCAGTTCCTCCTCTCTACCCTCACTTCCCCTTCTCTACCATCCAGTGGTGAATTCCTGCTCTTTGGCCTTATTTACTCTCTTCCTTATTCTTCCTACATTATATTAGTTGTAAAGTTTAATCTTGGATAACTCATATTTTTACTATAATTATGGCAAACATAATGTAGCAGCAGAGCTTGGATACAATTGTTATAAAAAATCATTGCAGGACTAGGTATGACGTCCCTTTCTTTGTAGTTGTATTTGTATTTGGCAGGGGGGTTTGAGACACTTCTGCAATTGTCTCTGTGTGTGGCTGTACATGCTGGTATTTTCTCTCTGGCAGGAGTAAATGGATCTCAACTATTCTGACACCCCCTTCTTGAGATCAGGTACTGCTGGTATTGTCCCTACCATCTCTTGAAGCGTCTTCTTACCTTCTCCTTCGATTGGGCAGGTGAACCTACTTCCGGTATTGGGGACAGATCCAGAGCATCGATGATGAGTGGCTCGTCCGCTGTAGATGGTTCAGGCATGGTGCTGCTCACCTCCTCCATCTTCTGGTCACATCCCATGGCTGGATCTCGGTAGTCAGGGGAGTTGGTGGCCTCTGATATTGGTGACAGATGCAGGCTGTCCCAGTAGAGGTCCAAGTGGGGCTTATCCTCCCATGGGGTGTTTCCTGCTGTGGATGGCTCCGCCATGGGGCTGTCTGCTCCCATCTCCTCTTGTTTCAGTGGTGAATATATAGCTGAAGTCATGCTGAAGTCCGGACCCTCCTCAGTAGCCTCTGTCTCGTCGAAGAGGACGGTTGAACTTACTGCTAGCATTGGGGCCGGATACGGGTCTATCCAGGATTCACACCCCAACTCAGCTGCAGGCTCTGGTTTTGTTGTTGCCTCGGCTAATAATTCTGCCAAGATCTTAACAACAGCGGCTTCTTCGTCTGGTGATGAGGGTCCGTCCTCGATCAGGCTGCTCGTATTTTCATCCCAGTACCAGCTTATACCCCAAGTCTGGGTGGATGTGTCGGCCGTGGTTTCCTGACCTGGAGAGAAGGTCTTGAGGGCTGGTTGAGGGCGACCGATTGCCATCATCCTTGTGGTCATAAAGTGAGAAGTTGTGATCCGGGTCCCATCTGGGTACTGCCACATCTTCACGTAGAGGGGGCGGTATACCCCCTGGTCAGGAATCTCAATCATATCCTCCTGGCCTCTTCGGGCTCCTGCTGTGGTCCAAAGCACTCTAGCCATTTCCTCCAACTCCAGACCCTGATCTAGGGGCACTCTGGGCCATGCTAGCTTGTCTTTGTAGCAGAAAATGCCCTCCGCTGAGTGGATACCTCGATAATCCACATAGCATTGGTCACACCTTAGGGTGGATGCCAGATTCCAGAGGTACTGGACCGTCTCAGAGTCAGCCCCACAGGAGTTACAACTTATCTTCCCCTGCAAGGTATAACAACACAAAGTATAATTATTACTGATTAGTAGTTTGCAAAGCTGCGCAAGCGTGCCTGTAGAAGCCCTCTACGCCCCTACCCAGGGCCCCTTTGGGAACGCCTCTGGGCCAAAGAGGCCAACCAGGGGGATCTCAACTCCATCGGGGGTGTCAAACCTGGGCTGTCTGCACCCAGTTTGAGGGGAAAAAGGCAGCATAAGTCATGAACCAGATAACTATGCTCACTTGGTCAATCAAGCCCAACCACAACAGGACTGAAAGTATTCCCCAGGCTATCCCCCAGAGAATGATGCCGCCGAGTTTGCTCAGCCACCTCCTTCTTCCTCTCTTTTGCAGGGACAGGGTCATGCTCAGGAGATATGCTAGCAGTCCTATTGCCATAAAAGCTTCACAGATCGTGTTAGCCAGTCTCAATGGGCTGTAAAAAATATTAGCTGTATCGAGGATCATCCAGAGGAGGAGGACTGTGCCCTGACAGAGCCCTACTCTGGTGGTGTCGATGGACAGGCGACCCAGAACATAGGTCACAAACAGGGACATGGCCAGGTCACGTACCCCAAAGAAAATGTTATTGATGATTATCTTGGTGCATCCTTGTAGGAGAGCCAGGATCCTCATAGGCTGATCCGTGGTCCAGGCTCCAGTGCAGCAGTAGAGGAGCCACATAGTTAGTAGAACGGCAAACTCTACTGGGCTTACTTGAAAGAGAGCTGTCGGCTCGACGTGGGTGGTGTTGTTTGCCATGTCCAAAAACAAAATTCAATTGATCAAAGTTAATCCTTTTTCGTCAGCTTCAATGACTTAAAATCTGCTACTAGGTCCCCGTCAAGAGTCAGGCACTGCGATGACTAGAGCTCCTTGTTGCCTGATGTCTTATAGGCGGGTTAGCTCCTCCTCCTTCCGGAGGAGGGGTTTGTTTTCTTCTTCCTGTCCTGTGGGTGGTTCCTTCCTGCAGGGTCGCAGGGCAGCCTGGACTCCCCTTTTGATGAGGAAATATCCTATCACTGCTGCAATGATGAAGCCGATCAGCATGAGTAGGTAGGGCCAGAGCTGGGCAGCCAGTCCCCCTACCCATCCTCCTGCCACTGATAACCCTTCGCCAATGATCCCTACGGCCTCTTCAACTATTGTGGAAACCGCACCATTGACTGTACCTGCTACTGTCTCATACCAGGTACAAGTGCGCATGTGTTTTCCTGTGCCACACATTAGCCAGTGTTCTTCTGGAGCTTGACAAGTTTCATTGCCGTAGAGTCGGTTTGGCCCCATCCATTCGTACCCGGCCGTTACTTGACCCCCGCACAGGCTTTTCCGGAAGGCATATCCTTCAGCTAGGATCATAATAGGATCGGCGACATAGGGGATGATTGCTCCATTGACATCATTTCTTTGTAACATCCCATGACCTAGAATGGACTTTGTGCATCCAACCCCAGGTGGAAATGCTCTTCTCCATTTCTGTTGAACCTTTTTCCAAACCACTTCCTGGGAATATGTGTGGTATTCCTCGCCGTACTGTGCACGGCAGTGAGCCTCCCAGCCCGGAACCTCCTCGCAGTGCCGTCTTGCGAGACTGATAGTGCAGGTGGTATTGGCACCATCACATAGCATTTTCCATGGTCTGGGACTCACGTAGGGGTCTGGAGCATACCATACCCCCGGCCAAATGTCACGATCTTTAACATAAACTGTGGCAAGATACTGATACTTCACCCAATAATTGCTTGTCTGGGACAAACATGGAATCACCCATTGCTGCAATTCCTCCCTCTGCAGTCCCCACCAGGTAGATCCGTTTTCCCTTGAGTGGCCTTCTTTCCAGGATTGTAGAACCGTTTTCACTGTCCTTGTTTCTCTCAACAAGCTGCAATCATATTTCCAAACCCCCCACCATTTTAGCTCCGTTTGCCAGAGTGGACAGCGAGGGGACTTGCCATCACTCACAAATTCAGTGTCGTTCAGGTCCTGGAAAAGCTTCTCAGCTACACACTCGTCGATTTTCTGGAAATCTCCCGCTGGGACAGTCATTAGGTCTGTGGGGGTGGGGAGCTTCTGGACATACATATCCGCACGATATGGCCCTTTGAGGCCTTGACCCGTTCTGGCGTATCCTGTTGGGAAGGCACCCACAAAGTGCTGTAAAGATGTAATCCAAATCCAGGGCAGGGTATCGTTAAGCCAATCCTCATGGTAAGCATTCGGCTCCTGACTATACACCCCCTTCACGGCATAAAATCTATCTGCTTTAGCCTGGGTAATCACCAGAAAATTCTGGGTTTCACAGTTCTTGTTGACGTTCCAAAAACATGGAGCTAGGTGTAACAGTTTCTGGGTAACACATTCCCGGATTAGTTCTTGGGTTCGATTCCTGCGGAAATCCCTCTTTGGATTGAATTCTGGATCCGCCAGCCTCAACATTGAGCCTGGTGGATTGGTTGTTACTGGCTGCGATGCACAGGTAGCTGGGACAGTCTGGGCTTGGTCCGTGCCAATCAGTCGGTTATTTCCCATAGTCGTGGTTCGCCTTTTGGATACTTTGGCCTTCGTGGGGCCTCTCTCGCAGGTGAGATTGTAATGGCCCCAAAACTCCCACTTCGGAAATAGTGCAGGGCAAGCATAGTTGTTTGGAGGAGCTTCATACACGGCCTCCTCCTCCCAGTACCCCTGTCCCTCTGACCCGGTCAGTGGCGTGCATCCCCAGGAACAATACCATCCGGGATTTCCCAGCTCTGGCTGTATCCAATTACATCGTGCCGTTTTAAGCTCTTTTCTTTTCAAAATTAGTATCCTCAGGATTAATCCGCTCTCCTCATTAACCTGTAGGTCTTCCATGGTCCACCGCCCTTCAGTGAGATTTTCTCCCTGAACCACTTCCGACCAGGTTTCTGTGGCCTTTAAGGCTGTCACCCATGCCTTTGAACCTTGACTCTGTATTTGTCTCCAATGGGACAAGTTAGCCTGCGTGCGGTTGTCATCCCAGGCGACAAACACATTTCTTGGTTCAACCAACCAGCAGTCCTGCTGGAAGGTTTTGGTGGTTTTATGATGGACCCTGGCATGGGTTAGGGTCCATGGTTTTTCCCCATACTGATACAAAATCGTCAGGACTATAGCAAGCCCTGTCAGTACAGTTATTGCTTTGCTTATTAGGCAAAAACAGAGACGTCTTTTTCCTTTCCGTGGTCGTTCCGGTGGTATCTGCTGCTCATCAATAGTGCTTATCTGGTCAAATCCATCTGGGTCGAACGGTTGTGTGGTCCCCGGAGTCCCCCACGGACTCCAGGTCTGTCGCAGTGGTAGGTCCATCTCGTGTCCGTGGGTAGGGCCAGGGTCTTGGTGCTTCCCTTCGCTGTCTTCTCCTTGTTTGGGTCAATCTTGTTACAAGAGGCGATGCACGCCTCTCAGGCTGGTCTGGTGTTCTCATAACTCTGCCTTTGAGGAGCTCCTGATATATAGGTGAAGGGAACCGCCTCGTACTTGGATCCAGCCCACGCCACACCCACTTCCAGGAGGTGACAATCATGCTGTCGGGTTTTGGCAGAGGCCCGACGGCAAAGACGTGGTCTTCTGGCCCCACCCTCATTTCTTCCCTTGCGTCCTCGTACTTTAGCCCTATCCCCCGATTTTGTAATATCTCGGTGTACAGGGGGTAGAAGTCGTGGATCAGTAGTTCCATTTGGAAGACCCGCGAATCATGCACGAATCCTTGCCTTCGCAGGCGGTCAAACTCAGCGTCGCCGGTGCAGGGGAGGGCATATGCATCTCTGTATAGCTGCGTCACTGCCGTTCGTATTGGAAGGTATTGATTTTCAATCACATAACACCTCGGATCTCGTTCCCGCACCAGGAGTTGACGATACATTTCCGAGCTGCTGCTCCAGATCTTGTATAATCCCATCCAGATGTCCACATACATCCCCTGCATCGGGTCGGCATAGTTTGGTCCCCACCTGAGTTTCACCAGTTTCCCCTCCACATTGAAATATGCTGTATTAAGTATCCATGGTGATCCTTCTGGGCACCTAAGAACTGGCTGGGGGATTCTTCCGGTGAACTGAAATTTACTGTAGGGACGATAACGCTGGAGGTCAAATTCGTTGATTATCTCGGCCTCATGCAAACTGTGACCGGGAACTGTCAGGTCCGCGTCGCGTTTGTACTCCCAGTTATCGCAGAAAAATCCTCCTGAGCCATACTGATGCGGCCCCACAGGATCAAAATCCCTCCTGGGATGATCCAGCCATATGAATTCGTCATTGACCTCCAGATAGGTCATCTGCTGGCTGTAAATTATTCCGTTCATGGTCCAAGGGTCAATCTGCACACTGTCCGACCTTTTCCGTAGCATTGCTTGTGAGCGGCCTTTCTTTTTTCGAGAATTTATTGTCTCTTGCTTCCTTTCAGTCTCCATCCTCTAGCGAAAGAACGCTGGGCCCAGGCTCTCAGGCGTCCAACTCCTCTTTCTTCTTCTGGTTCTGCTGTGTCGAGGTCTGACACGCTCTCTATAACTTTGATGTCCGCTCCCACTGAGTACACTCCTCGGTATGGGACCATGACCATTTGTACTGACACTCTTACCCTCAAGGTTTGTTCCGGCCTTATGGGCGTGGCTGCCCTGGTGGCCAGAGTGCCAGGGGCTTGCAAGACACCATTACGATGCCACACCTCCGGGGTCACAATAAAATCCACAGTTTTTTCTTTGGTTTTGGCTCCAGGATTCCCCCAGGCGTCGAGCCCAGTGGTCCAATAGTGTAGATTTGTGCCCCTGCCTCCTTCCTCTCGAGGAACCTCGGGTAAATCCTCCAACGGGGCGTCTCGGTCCCTAATCACCTCGTTGATCAGGCCTCCCCAGGTGATGATCTCCCATGGCCCCTCCCATCCATTGTCTTGAGCCAATTTTCTCATGTCATCAGGCATTTTTTCCCAGCCTGAAGTGTATCCCGGTCTAGCTGGGTCCCGAAATACCCTGATCACCAGTGGGACTTGCGTTGTTGACAGGGGAAGCGATGCCACTTGTCCGTAGAGGGGACTGTACGGCCATGCTGCTTGAATTGCTTCCTCCAAGTGGGACTGGCATCGGTGTCCCCGGGTTCATGGGTTCCCAGGGACGGGTACAGAGGAGGAGCCGAGGGGCCCCCAGGGGCTTCGTCCGGGTGAGCCCCATCCTCCGCTGTCGGAGCCTTGTTTAAATCTGCTCTACCTGGTGGCTTAAATGACTCCAGAGAATCCAGGAATCTTCTCACCTGCCATCCTTTTGCGAGGCCTACCTGCAGCAGTCTTCCACTCCTTAGCAGGAGGGTACAGCCACTGCAGTACTGGATATATTCACCATCCCACTGGCAGGCACACTCAGACGGTTCTTGCTTCGTCCCCCTGAGGTCCCACTGAGTGAGAATGACCAATCGTGGCAGGCTTGTTACTCGACATATTCCGCAGATGTAGGCATCCATGACTTTCACAGGTTTATAGCTCATACCTCTGAACTCTCCCCTGGCCCCATCGGGCCTTGCAGGTTTCCCCTGCCCTGGGCCTTCCCACTGGATCGTCAATGCAGTGGGCTTCCTGCACACTACACAACAGTTCTTTACTTCTCTCCACTCCAATATCTCCTTTTCTTCCGACAGGAATCCCTTTTTGGCATAATCCAATTTCTTCAGGGCTCTGCCTGCCCAGAGTCCCGAGGTCGTTCTCCTCATGGTAACCACCCCATATACAGTGGCCAGTCTGATGTAGGGTGGCAAGTGCTGTGTGCTGCTGGCCATTTCCAGTTCCTGGTTTTCTTCTAGCTAGAAATTGGCTTAAGCTGCTCCACTCCCTGGATTCCTTTCTTCTTTAACAGTACTGTGTTTCTATCCAGTATCTGCTCCACAATGTCGGATACTTCGTACTTTGCTTTTACTGCTTTACTTGTCGGATGGTCACGTGCCTTGACCCACACGCGCTGTCCAACTTGAAATGGCACTTTTAGCTCTGGGGCTGTCTTCTTATCCCCGTTGCCCCGCCCCACCTCAAGTGATGTAAATGGGCGGTGATTCAATTCCTCCGCTGGGGAGGGCCTCCCCACTCGACGTCTGTCGTTCAGGGCTCGTCCAACCTCCACTGCTTGCATACTCCAGTCTTTGGAATTGGCATTTTTGCCCAACCAGTTCTTTACCAACCCGATGGTGCGTTCCACTACCCCATTAGCCTGGGGGGTGTAGGGTGGCGAGTAAACTCTTATTACTCCCTCACGCTGACACCATTGGTCCACCTGGGCATTCCGAAAGTGAGTGCCGTTGTCTGTTCGTAGCTCCTTGGGCACCCCAAGGTTGCTGCAGACCTGGTCAAGCATGCTAATGACACTGCTTCCATTAGCTTTTCGTACTGGTTTAACAACCACGTATCCCGACATTGAATCTACTAGCACCAGAAGATATTTTTCACCTCTCTTCCCTGACACTCCCAGAGGGCCAGCCACATCCATGCAGACTGATCCCCAAGGGACGGTGCTCTTTATGGTCAAGCCATCCACCCGTTGTCCTCGGCGTCCTGCGTTGTACTTCCCACATACTTCACATTCTTTGAGAACACGGCGAACCTGGCTCCCTGGAATCCAGAGTTGCTGCTTTTCCAACTCCTTCCGTGTGGGTAGGGTGCCAGCATGGCCTAACGATGCATGCACGGCCTGCACCACCCCCTGCACGGACACTTCTGGGACTACCCTTCCTTTGGGTGACTCGTCCCACTCCTCGATCCCGACAAAGACGATTCTTCTCTGTTGCACATAGCGGTCCACCTCATCGTTTTCCCGCCAGTGAGCTCCCTCCTTAACGTGGGCTCTCTGATGCACCACATTGAGGGTCATGCTCAGCCGTAACTCGGCTATTTTTTTCCATAAATCTTGGTGGGCTATCACCTTGCCCTTTGCTCCCTCAAACCCATTCTCTTCCCAAATGGTGAGGTCCTCATTCAGGGCTTGTGCACAATAGTAGCTGTCTGTTACTATCTCAGCCTTTTTCACCTTTCTCTTTTCCAGCTCCAGCAACCCTTCCAGTATGGCTGCTACCTCCCCCTCCTGTGCACTGCCCGTTGTCCGGCCCCTCTGCCTGAAGCGCTCTTCTCCGTTCTGCTTGAGAATGAAGCCCCAGTGGGCTGTATCGTCTCGTCCTTTCCTCGAGCCGTCTGTATACAAAGCCCACTCGTAGGGTCTTCCTTCTGCGGGGTCCACTTTCTGGGGTTTTTTGCTTGGTAGCTGAGCCGGGCCGATCTCCAGGTCAGGGTCTAGCAGGATATCCTCCCACCTTCCCCACCTCGTGTTCGTTGCTTTAGTGCTTTCTACTGTACCTTTCCTAAGGTACCGGTGAACTTGACTCTGGGTGATGATCCTGATCCCCTGGCCCTGTGCCAGCTCCTTCAAGGCACTCCAATACTTGGCCAGGACCGCCAGTTCCTTTTCCTCCGGTGGATACTTTCTTTCTACCGTTGATAACGTATAGCTCCACAAGGTCACCATTCCCCCATCTTCGTTGCTCACCCTTAGCACCGCATCGTCGTCCTCACAGCTGACAGTGGCCACGAGCCTGCTGGTAAGGCTCCTTGGTTCTAATCTCACTGCCGCCTGAATAGCTTCTTGCAACTTTTCCAAGTTGTCCTGGTCCGTAGCCGACCATCTCCAGTTCTTTTTATGCCCCCTGTCTTCATGTTCTTCTTTCTTAAGGCAAGCATAAAGTGGTCTGGCATACTTTTGGTAGCTTGGGACGTGATCTCTCACATAGTTACATAATCCCAATATCTTCTGTAGGTCATTCTCTGATGCAGGCGGGCTGATCTGCCTCACCTTCTCCCGGTAACCTTCTGAGAGTCCCAGGTCCATAGAGACCTGGAATCCCAGATAGGTCACCTGGAATTGTCCAAACTGGCATTTCTTAAGGTTCAGCTTCAGTCCCGCGGCTGTAATCCTTTCCATTATTTGTTGCAACCTTTCCAGGTGTTCCTCCTCGGTGTCGTCGGCGATGAACACATCATCGATGTAGATTGTTGTCCCCAGGCCGCTCAGGATATCCATCACTGCCGACTGGAAGACATTCGGGGAGTTCTTATACCCCTGTGGCAACCTTTGCCACACATATGCCTTTCCTTTGTGGGTGAAGGCCGTCTTCCCTTGCGATTGTCTGGATATCCTCAGGGAAAAGAATCCGTTTGCTAGATCTATGCAAGATTTAAACTTCTTTACTTGCAAAGTCTTCAGAGCACCCTGAGGGTTAATCAGGCTCGCTCGGTTAGCCACCGTTCGTCGGTTTAGGGCCTTGAAATTAATCACCGGTCTCCAACCCCCTCCTGCTGACTCAGGCTTTTTCACTGCCTGAATTGGGCTGTTGGTGACTGGATTTGGTTCCTCCCGGATAATCCCGAGGACGCTCAATTCTTTTACGATCATGTCCATCTCCGCGACAGCCCCAGGATTCAATGGGTACTGGCGCACCGGTGGGTGGACTCCCCCTTCGATGGTGTGAACATAGTTGGTTCCTAAATCCCCGCAGTCGTTCTTGAATCGGGCCACACTCGTCTGGGAAATCATCCTCCTCAGCCTGTCCTTTCCTGCTGGAGATAAGTCGCTCTCCTGTACCTTCTGCTCTGTGACCTCGGGGACGTCCACCTCTTTGTACCAGCTTCCCGGTGTTTCATCACCTTCAGTTGGTCCCACACGGATCAGCCTTGTCTGTAATCTGTCCAGCTGCTTCTTCCAGGAGCTTCGAAATCTTTTTGCTTTGTTCAGTTCTTTCAAATCCCTTATTGTGATAAGATTATATGGGCCTTTCACCCATATAATCCCCTTCCATACTCCATATGGCATTTTTTTAACAGTCCCGTTGGCAAGCTGGACTGTGAGGTGTACTGCGGTTTCAAGGCTTCTGCGGGTCATTGACACCTCCGCCCCCGTGTCCACCAGGTAGGGGGTGGACTCCACTGTAGCGTGGATTTCGTCCCCCACCCAGTAGGCGTCTTCGAGCGTGACCCGCGCCTTTGAGGCCATCACTTCCTTGGCCCCGTCGTGGCTGGGTTGCGAGACTCGTAGAGGGCCCTTCTCGCTTCCGGCGTTAGTTTTCTGTACTCCTCTGGGGGTAAGTAGCCCTCTTTTGGTGCCGGCACTGACTTGGGTCTTGGATGAGGCTGACCCGCTTGGTCGGTTGTCGGCTTCTCAGTCTCTTGTTTATACCGCGGTGAAGATGGTGTTCTGTACTGCGAAGGCGGCGGTGCCCTGACACTTGGCTTCTCAGTCGTCTTGGCTGACGGCTTAATCTCTTTCTTCCTCTTTTCCTCGTAGTGTTGATGCTCCAGGTCCCAACTCTTTACCGCATGGTCAATCTGTGGAACCGTAGTGTCAGCCGGCATCTTTATAAAGTTCACTTCGCCCCTCCTTCCTTCTGTTACCACTCTCAGGGCTTTTACGTATCTGGGCGGGGCCACCACCTGCTTCAACTCATGCCATATTTGGCACAGCGTTTTGCCCTGGTCTATCCCCGCTCGAGCTTTGGCCAGGTAGGCGTCCTCGTCATTAATGTCCTCAAGAACCAACCGCTCGTAATGGCTCCGTGGCGGTTCTCTCCTGTCGACGGGGTGGCTCGTTATGTGTGTTATCCATAGCCTCTGTGCATCCTCATTTTCCGTGCTGCTTTCCACCAGGTTCCACACATCCTTCATATATTCTCTTATGCCTTCTTCTGGTCTCTTGTCCCGTACCAGCGCCTTTAATTTCTTAAACTCTGCAAAGTCCTGTCCATCTGTCCTGACTCTAGCTGGTTCTGGGTGTTGGTCCAGCTTGGTCTGTAGGGCTAGAGGTGACTGTGGTTTTTGCAGCTGGGCCGGCAGGACCTCACCATCCGGGTCATCTGAGACATCCTTCCCCATTTCCTGGAAGGTTTGCTGTGCAAACTTGTAGGCTGTTTTTTTCATTCTTCTCAGCATGACATCATGAGTGATGGCCAGATACGCGGTCCTGAAGTTGCTCGTCAACTCCCTGCAGGCGGCTAACGAAGCATAGGTCGGCATCATTAACATGTTAGCCCACTCTCCCACCGTAGCTTTCACCTCCAGGGTCTGCATCTCCTCCAGTCTGTCGAGCCACGTCTCCGGGAGATCGTAGCTTGTCTGCCCGACGTCCGGCGCATAGGCCTGCCTCCCGTCTCTGGTCGTCACCGTCCCCCACCTCAAGTCCCTGGCCATTCTCTCGGTGGTACTCCGCACATTAACGATCTCCACAGGCTTTTTCTCTCCCTGGCGTCTACCTATTTTCAGCTCTTTCAGCACCACAGGGTTCTGCTCAGGGAAGGACCAGATACTCCTGTCATCGATGTCCTGGTCCCCCTCCTGCCCTGGGCCGCCACCCTCGTCGCCTGTCACCGCAGGGATCCCTTCCTCGGGCCGCCGCAGCATCTTTTCCAGGTTCCTCAGGCTGAACTCGCCCGATCGTCGTTGTTCTTGGTCCTGCAGATGGCTAGTCCCCGCCCACTCTTTCCCCTGCGAGGGCGTGGATGCTCCAGGTACTGCCATCGGCTGCCCCTTGTCAGCTGGTGTACTCCTCTCCTCCTGGGGTGCGAACTGCAGACTCCCTGGTGCCTCGCCTTCGCCTCCGGTCAGCGGTTCCCCTGTCGGCTTGGTTCTGTTGTCGCCTCTTGACCCGTCTTCTTTCAACATTTTCATCAGGACCTTAGTTTTCCGGTCCTGGTGCTGTGTAGAGGAAGTAGTGATCACAATTTCTGCGTAGGTGCGACGCAGAGTAGGCATCCGCATATGCAGCTTTAGGACCGCCGTGACAGCTTTCTCTGCCTCTTCCCACGGTAAATCGTGGGATCTCAGTCCATCGACGCAAATGATCACTCTGCGATACCCCAGGTCGCCTGCCTTTGATATACCTGCCTCCAAGGTAGTCAGCATTTCTGCATGGTATCTCTGAAGTTCTGCTGGCCCTGGGTACGCATTAATCGGCAGGTGCAGCACCGCATAGTAGCTTAGCTTCGCTCCACTGGTCACTACAATTTTCCCCGGGGCCCAGGGTTCCGCCCGGCGTCGGTTAAGCTCGTTCCTGACTTCTTCCCAGTACTCCACACCAGCTCTCTCCGTCAGTTCTTTCCGGAATTTATTGTTGCGAATCTTCAGGTTTTGATTAGTAAAAACTATCAGTCCATCACCGCTAATCTCCCAGGGGCTCCCTATCCAGTGGTAAACCCCTGGTCCTGACATGTCGGAGATTCTGCGGGCTCCCTCAGGTATTGCTTGTAATTTAGGGGCCAGTTCCGCTATTCCAGGCGAAACCTGCCTCTCTTGTCTGTCCGCTGCAGCTTTCCGCCTCCGCCTCGTGTTCTCAGGGGTCTGCCCCCCGTCAGCTGAGTATCTCCCAGCTTCAACCTTAGGTGGAAGTTTATCCTGTGCCTTCTGTAGAAGCTCGCCGTCAAACCCCGGAGCCTGTCGGCTCAGGTGTTTCCTTTTTCTGTTGATTTAGCTCCAATATATTCCATTTTGTGGAAACTATTCGTGCTGTCAAAGCTCCCTGCTTTCGGCTGCTCTGTTTCCATCCGTTTCTCAAACTGAGAGGTTAACCTCCGAACGGCCGGTGTCACTGCTGGCACCAGGGCTCCTGGAAGTGCCCGGGGTTCTGGAGTGTTGGACCTTGAGCTGTCGTCCGTTACCCCTCCCACTGCTGCAGGGCCTGCGTCTCCCTCACTGTCACCCTCCGGTTCGGAGTGAGAACTGCTGCTCGCGGCCGAATCCATGCCAATTTGCAGACTCTCAGCGACGCTGCGGTCCTCATCTTCCTCCAGCCCTGTCTCCAGGGCTTCCTGTTTGAAGGCACGCAGCTGCTCCAGCTGAGGCAGAAACTCTTTGTATCGTCTGGTTGCTCTGGCTTCAGGGATCACCAATACTGGATCTATCCCTACTTCCCCAGTTAGCATCTTTATAATTGGATCATATTCTTTGGATGGGCTCACCACAGTAGTTATTCTCCCCTGCGACCAAGTTGACAGCACCTCGATCCACCACTGCACCCATTCTGGTATGTCCTTCTTTGTCTTTGGCTGCTCCGGATTCCCGATAACTGCTACCACCTGGTCCCTCAGGAGTTGCTCCGAGAAGTAGATCTCTTTCCGTGCATATGCCTGTTCCACCTCTCCCTCGAGGGTGTCTTGGTCTTTGCTGGGGTTACACCCCTTGAGATAGTTCATGACTGTCGCCTCCCACGTGCTGGCTCCGCCTCCCCTCAGAATTATACTGCAGGGGAGCTTGTGGGTTGCTGCTGCTGCTCTGGCTCTCTCGACCTCCTCCTCGACTCGAGTCCGAGGCCCCTGGGTCCAGTTCCTCATGCGGCTGATTTCCGTCAGCCATGTCGTCACTTTGTCGTCTCGAGTCGCCTGCCTCTCAAAGCCTCTCTACGCGCGCTGAGTCAGGGATGATTGGCAGACTGCTGGGCTATTCTGCGCCGTCGACTGGACTTGGCTCTGTGTCCTTCGACCTGCGTCGGCTACCACGCCCGCTTCCTGCAGGCTCTGTGGTTCTGGTGACTCAGCTCTCTCCTGCTGGTCGCCAGGAGATCCCCCTTGCCTCGGCAGATCTCCTTCACTGGCGTTCGGCAAAAACTTTTCTCCGTTGCACGCCTTTCCCCGGGTCGTCTCACACACAAGCAGCGGCAGGCTCTCCGCTGGGGTTCCTCAGACGTTGGGCGCCACGTGTTAGATCCCGAGTTTTGCCCCTGTCCAGGAGGTACTGGGCCAGCTCTCCGTTATAAAGGGTTAAATCCCTAAACCTATTATAGGTAGCTTTTAAAATTGGGAGTTTTAAATAGGGAAATTATAAGCTGGTAGTGAGGAGATTCGCCTAGCTTCTCACTGCCTTAATTCGGACGTCTACCCTGCTTCCTCTGGTGTAGCACCGGACATGAATAGCCCTTGAGTCAGATACATTCACCAGCCACGCCCGTTTTGGCAGCTCTCCTTTAAATGATCTGAGCACTTGGTATGGTGCTAGGTTGGATTTTAAGGGCTTTTGGTAAACCCTAAGGAATTGTTTCAATTTAGCAGACTAGAGTAACCATTAAGAACTGTTATGATATTATGCACACTTAACACCTAACTTTTTACTTCCATGAAAGAGACATAAAATCAATGTCCACAATCTTAACTTTAACTATATCTTGTTTGCTTTATTTCATAGACTTTAGCAAGGGCAAAGCATACAGCTCAATCATTCAATCATTATCAAAAATTATTTCTATGATCAAAATATGGTAAATCATAAATCAATTAAAAAGAGCTGAGGCCTTTTAAATTACTTGAGTGGTAGTGAGACGAAGAGGGATCGGTCTATCCATGGCTTGCCGCGCCCTTCCTGCTGAAAGCTCACGAACTTGTGGGAAACCACAACCCCGTCCGAGGTCTCGTATCTCCCCAAAGTTGAAACTTCCTGCCAGCAGAGTGAAAAAAAAGTATTCCAATGTCCAAATTGTAATCCACAGCTTGTTGGAAAAATGGTTAATCCTTTATGCTCTTAAAAATCCTTGATTTGTTGCTGCTGAAGATTCTTGAAATCCTTTTTGCGATGTTTCGGCTGTTCACGTCCTCCGTCTCAGGTGTTTCTTCAAGGCTTGAGCGAAATGGAAGAACGCACTTTAGTCCGAGTCTCTGGTTTATATCTCCTCAGATTTCGGACAGAGGCTTAACTCATGACCGTATTTGGATATTTTTTATCCATCTCTTCACTCAATGGCTAATAATCCCTTGATGACGATCGATTACGCTGTCCTGACGCTCGATCAAGGTCTGCCCCCTCGCCCAAGGTGCGGCCCTTCCTCTTGTCCTCATGTCCCCCTGATCAGCTCGTTAACACTTTAATGACCTCAGCTCAATACCTTGCTTACTGATTTTCATTAGATTACTAACATTCAATATTTTGATTTCAATCACATTTTTACTCAGTTACATTTTAGATCAACAGTTTATACATTACATATTTTTTAATATCACATAATCACACTTTAGTTCATATTGAGGTCATGTTCAGTCCAAAACTACACACACTCACCAAAACTCGCTTCTCCTTTCCAACCAAACCACACTGCCAACACAATCTCAATATTGATTTCTCATTTATTATTGCATATATTTCTTTCCATCAACACAACCTCAATATACTGATTTCTCATTCATTATTGCATATATTTCTTTTCATCATGGTTAGACATTACACATTTTCCAGATCAAATACTTAATTTCCAACACAATCTTAATATAATGAGTTAACCTTTAGCCCATATGCACTCCTTCAGTCAGTTCCTCCTCTCTACCCTCACTTCCCCTTCTCTACCATCCAGTGGTGAATTCCTGCTCTTTGGCCTTATTTACTCTCTTCCTTATTCTTCCTACATTATATTAGTTGTAAAGTTTAATCTTGGATAACTCATATTTTTACTATAATTATGGCAAACATAATGTAGCAGCAGAGCTTGGATACAATTGTTATAAAAAATCATTGCAGGACTAGGTATGACGTCCCTTTCTTTGTAGTTGTATTTGTATTTGGCAGGGGGGTTTGAGACACTTCTGCAATTGTCTCTGTGTGTGGCTGTACATGCTGGTATTTTCTCTCTGGCAGGAGTAAATGGATCTCAACTATTCTGACAAGTGCGTCCTCCTCCTCCTCCTCCTCCTCCTCCTCCTCCTCCTCCTCAACCGCACACATCAGAAGCTTCTCAGCCTGTGACTCAAGGTAATAGATACATTCTAATTGTGTTACTGTAGGCCTATTTCGTCACTTACAGCCTGTTTCTCTATCCTCGGTAGCAAACTGGCATCAGTTGGACACCACAGTCCTGCAGACGAGGACCTCAAATGTCACTGCGGACACAACAGTGGAGGTCCAAACGTACCTGGGTGAACCGAACATTGAGAGACTGGAGAAGCCCCTTGAGTATTGGGAACAACAGAAACAAGTATATCTGAACTTGTACAAACTTGCTGATGTGTTTCTGTGGACTCCAGCTTCATCTGTACCCTGTGAAAGGGTATTTACGAAAGCAGGAGAAATCCTATCAAAAATAGAAACCACCTGAGGCCCAGCACAGTGGAGACATTGTTGTTTTTGAATAAAAATGAATAAAACATCCCCATTGTACGTGTCACATTTTGTCCCTAGTAACACAAGCACATTCACATCACAACCCTCTGCCCAATTTGTTTCAACGTTCCCCTCTGTCCCTGCCATCACTCTATCAGGAAACAGACACTATATTAATGAGTATATTCTTTGTTTATTGGCATTATCATTTAAGCACAATTCAATTCAAAGCTTCACGTACCAAAGCCATGGTGTCATTAGAATCACTCTGCCTGTTTTACATTTATTGTCCACTTGATGGCACAGTAGAGCAAATGAAGCACCATGAAGCTTCGGCCCATGAGTGAACTGATTGGATGGAAAGCTTCAATGCTTCATGAAGCTTCATCTCACCATCACTACCCAACACACAGAATCAATATCCTAATAATAATAAATGTATAAAGAGAGTAAAAGAGAAAAGTCGAACCTGTTCTCTGTGACTCTGTTAAACACATGTGTGCATGTTGTTGATCGCTCCAGTGACCTGGTTCTGGATGGTTCTACATCCGGTTCACGTCAGGATGAAGGTTTGTGTGAAGTGAGATGATTCACTCCGACATACTTCCGCCTTCGTCTCCAACTTTTACCGATGGAGATAAAGTCAAATTAATATTTCCAGTACCTCATAAATCAAGAATCATCGAGATCAGAAGTCATATGAACAAATTGTGAACAAGTTCATATTAAGACACCAAAATAAACGTGGTGCTGATTTGTTGTATGTGAGTGACTGAAACAAGTTCAATTAAAACTAATTAATAACTAAATTTAGAAATAATCCCCCACTCTGATATGAGATATAAATGTGTATATATGTACAATGTTTCATAGTTTTTGACCAATAAATTAATTTTGTGGTTAAATTTGAAGAATACACACACACACACACACACACACACACACACACAATAAATAATAATAAAACATCAAATTAAAATCAATTAAATATTATTTTACATAATAAAAATGATTTTTAAGCAGATGAGGGTGAGGTTTTAGGCCTGTCCCTCACTGTTGTTGTTGTTGTTGTTGTTGTTGTACGTCAGCAGGACTTTTAATTTGTAAAATGGCAAAATGCTAAAATGTTCACATTTGCATATTGTTTTAAGTATGATCTTATTGTGAAACAGTGTTTTTGGTAAAAATATATATTAATATTAATAAATATTTACCAATTTATCGGTGTGCCCTAATTTTACGTCAACCCTGTTACCCTAACCAAAAAAAAAACCCTATCAAAATAGTGGTACATTCCAGATTTGACATGATTTACAGGAGGTTGCATCATCTCTGAACCAAGATGCTAACAGCTCAGTGACAATTAAGTTTTGCTCATCTCTGATGTGCTATTTTTGATGTTTTTTCAAGGTTGAACCAGGGGGACAAACATACAACGTCAACCCTGTTACCATTTTTTATCATATAAATTCAATTATTTATTTCTCATAATATAATCAATATGTACATGTAATTTCCTTTCAAAGTATATAGCATGTGCTTTAGCTACCATTTGTTTTAGCTAGCAATGGGTAAATTAGCTTGAAATGGTCAACCCTGTTACTGTCAACCCTGTTACCTTTCCAGTAACAGGACTTGAAATGTGAGTAACAGGGATGACACAGAATAGTGTTCACCCTAGTTTTACTGTCTGGCAGTAATTCTGCTGAACTCATTGCCTCATTTATATAGTTTTAACATTAGTGTTGTGTGATTGTACTTTTACAGATGCAAGTACCTCTTTCAATGTGAAAATGATTGATATGCTTATAGCATGTATGAAGCTAACACAAGCTATCACAAGCTAACATGTATGTTGCTGTAAGTTAGCTGAACGTGTCTGCAGTCACTACACCGGATACTGTTACACAGCGAGTACACGCTGCAATCTTCAAATTTAACCACAAAATTAATATACATATATATATTATATACACACCAGCTGTAGTTGTGTCACATGTTTCAGGACCTTTTTATGTCAGTGTGTCGGGTTAACAGCAGAGTTTGCAGTACAGGTGGTGAGGGATTTACTGTACGCTCAGAATGACTCATTTTAAAAGGTCCGACTGGAGGAACTGAACTCTATAAACTGTGAGGTCTGTTTTTTTTCAATGGGGAAACTTCAGGATCCCTGAAAACCCTGAACAATTAATTATAAGGTCGGATTAACTTCTACTCAAATGCATAAACAATGAAAGAATCTCTAATAAAGTGTAACCTTCACAATCACAACACCAGAACAAACCCAGTGAAGTAACCAGTCAGATTTAACACCATCAAATAGAATATGAATCTTATTAGCTTTAGCAATTTCTTTCCTTATATTTAACACATCTTTCTGCATGATGTATGTATGTATCTCTGTTCTGTATGTGTCAGCCTTTCACAGAGACTCGAGGATCTCTTTACCTGAGGACGACCAGATCAGACCACCTCAAAAAGAAGCCAAGTCAGGAGCTTTGGTTGGAATGTACATAATACACTCCAGTTTTATTGCAGCTTTTATATTTTTTTTGGTTTAAATCACAAACAGTTGAAAGAAAAAGTAAAGAAATGAGTTCACATGGCAAAAGATTCCTTTTCTAAGGTCAGCACAAATCAAAGGTCAGAAAACAAAAAGGAACAACGTCCAAAAGACACTAAAGACCCTCAAACATGATGACATGTGCACTAAAGATCCTCAAACATGATGACATGTGCACTAAAGATACTCAAACATGATTACATGTGCACTAAAGACACTCAAACATGATTACATGTGCACTAAAGACCCTCAAACATGATGACATGTGCACTAAAGACACTCAAACATGATTACATGTGCACTAAAGATACTCAAACATGATTACATGTGCACTAAAGATACTCAAACATGATGACATGTGCACTAAAGATACTCAAACATGATGACATGTGCACTAAAGATACTCAAACATGATGACATGTGCACTAAAGATACTCAAACATGATTACATGTGCACTAAAGATACTCAAACATGATTACATGTGCACTAAAGATACTCAAACATGATTACATGTGCACTAAAGATACTCAAACATGATTACATGTGCACTAAAGATACTCAAACATGATGACATGTGCACTAAAGATACTCAAACATGATGACATGTGCACTAAAGATACTCAAACATACAGAAGCGATATATTATTTGACATTGTCATGTGACTGACATGATGAAGCTTCACAATCAAAACATTTGAATCAGTGATTTCAGTGAACTGAACTGAATCTGAACTGAATCATGTGCTGACAAGTTTACAGACACAGAGACACGCTGGATCCATTCCAAGGCCAGAAGCCTGGGTAAACAGGCTCAGTGAACTTGGTGTGGAAGGTGTAGATGTGGCTCAGAGTGTCAGATGAGACCTTATAGTAAGACAGAGTGCCAGCAGACCAGTCCAGATACACTCCCAGACGGGTGAAGGCAGGAGGAACAGGTAAATCATGTTTCTGATCATCATGAACTGCATCGAGAGCTTCTGGACTTGGCAGCTGCTTGTATTCTAAACACCAGGACAGTTTATTCCCTCCGAGCCTGGACTGGTTACTGCCTCCTTTCCTTGGCATCCTTCTGTAGCAAACACCTACAGCAACATTAACACTTTCCCACCCCACCTCCCAGTAGCAGCGCCCAGTCAGCCCCTCTGTGCACAGAACCTGAGGCCAATGATAAAATCTCTGTGGGAGGTCAGGATACGACTGTTCTGGTCCATATGTCGCCTTCTTGTTTCCCTCAGACAGTTTGAGCTTGTTGTGTGCTGTGTCTGGGTCCAGAGTGAGATCACAGGCGTCTGATGGAGAGAACGAGACGTGATCATGATCACAATTCATACTGAAACACATTTATTGATTATCATGAACACATTTGAAAGGACAGGCTCATATATTTGAGCATCAGTCACATGCTCCTACGTCCTGTTCATGGACAGTGGTGGAAAGTTAATATTTCACTTTGAGATACTTTCAGTTCCAACTTCAGCTGATGATCTTTTACTGTCATGTAGCCGACAGTTACAGTGGAGCAGTCGCTGCTCATTAAACTCTCAGATCTCAGCCTCCGTCCAGCTGTGTTCTTACAGATAGATATAAAAATATCTGCCTCAGATACTTTGAAGATATTCTGCTGATAACAGCTGTATAACTTTACTACAGCAGTCTTTTGAATGCAGGACTAACTTGTATGAAGTCATTTTCTATTACTGTTCTGGTACTTTTACTTAATTAAAGGATGTGAGTACTTCTTTAACCACTGTGCATCCACAGTACTGTCGTCATTTCACTGAAGTCCCTCTATAAATCAGTTTCAGTGTCAGCTCGAGGAAATCTGCAGGACTTTTCTAAGAAAGCTTAACATGAAGTCTGAGAGTAATAAAAGGAACGAGCAGTCAGGTTTCTGAAGGAGACTCGTTTGTTCCTATTTGTCTTACAGTGAAAATAAAATACTTACATTGGAGTAAATCTCTTCTGTCTGTGACAGTCTCCACATCAGGGATGTCCGGCTTTGAGAAATCCTCAGTGAGCAGAATGCCGTTCTTGTAGTGGTAGATGGTTGCTCCGGTGTGTTTCTCATTTGTGATGGCAGCTACCAGGAAACAGAATCTGCTGTCGCTCTTCAAAGATTTGGCAATATCTTGGAAAGATTTGGCTTTTTGTCTCATTTTGGTTAAAACTTCATCTGAGTAGTACCATGGGACTTCATTGGTACTTCCTCTAAGTGAACCCAGGTATCGGTCCATCTCATCCAGGCCGGGGTCAGCACTCTGCAGGGAGGTGAAGACGAAGCACAGAGCATCATCGACACCTGCAGCAAGAACCTCTCTGTCCAGCTCTGACTGATTACGGACGATCTTTGTTCCCTCCATCATTTCCACACAGGACCTGATGACGTTGATTTCTCTCTCTTTATGATCCAGCCACTTGTCTAGTTTTTCATGACTGAATGGTGACTTGTTTCTGTCTTCAAAGA
Source organism: Lagodon rhomboides (assembly GCA_039737535.1). Lineage (NCBI taxonomy): Eukaryota > Metazoa > Chordata > Actinopteri > Spariformes > Sparidae > Lagodon > Lagodon rhomboides. The sequence goes on along the minus strand of CM077804.1, from coordinate 27,064,891 downwards.
GTTTTTCTACTGAGCTCTCGTCTTCTTCACCTTTACGGATGAGGGGAAATTTATCCTTCATGATCTTCCGGAGCTGAGATTCATAACAACTACACTGTGTTTTAAAATTGTTGAACTCTTCTTGGATCTGTGGAAAGTTCTCTACCATTGTGTCGTCCAGAGAATCGTTGCATCTCATTTGTATTTCTCTTAAATCTTCGAGAGCATCCTGCACCTTGCACACTAATCCAACGCTGATCTCTCCCTTCAGCTCAGCTGCAGTAGTGTCAGAGACCTTCAGAGGCATCAGCCAGACCTTCAGAGGAACACTCTTCTCTCCATCTTCTCCCAGCAGCTTTGGAAGCTCTACATAGGTCTTCACTGCATCTTCAAATGTTGCAGGGTTGCTTTCAAGAATGAAGTCTCCATAGAATTTGCAGGAGAATTTGTTGGTCAGGTCTTTTTCTTCTTCAGTCAGCTTGATGTCAACTTTACCCTCAAGATTAACTGAGGGGATCTTCTTGATCACAGCCTCCATGTGGCCCTGGATGTCCTGAACGCTGCTGGCTTCTAACTTCTCACTGTCAAACACAAAGAAAGCATCTGCCCCATAAAGGATTTTTGAGACTACATGTGTTGCCGTGGTCTTCTCGATGGAATCTTTCTGTTGGTTTATCATGGTTCCAAGTTGAGTCACTGACAACTGATTGAAGTGTGTGGTAGCTTTGTACTGCAACGTCACTCTGCTCTGATTCTTGAATTTCTTCGTATCATTCAGATACTTGGCAGATCCTCCAACTTCAACCAGTCCACTCAGGAAACTGGCCTTCAGAGAAGCTTCAATATCCAGCAGAAAGGACTTGGATTCAATGGAGTCAGATGCAGAGACTTCAAAGTTACTGTAAGGCTGAGGGGTATTAGTTATCTGCCCTGGGAGAGTTAATCCTACAGAAACAGGAAAACATCAGTAATCTGTTAGAGCATGGACAGAATTTTAATATAAAGACACAAAATGCTAAAAATCATCTGGATTTCTGAAGCTTCATCTTGAAGGTCTTCTTGGACCAGAACAACGGAGAACCTGTGACAGTGGAATTGATGGTTTGCAGACAGCCGCTGGTCTATCAGTGAAGTTTAAGTGACAGACAAAAATGCTTTCAACACAATCACATCAAAAAACATGAAGTCAAGGACAACATGTGCAAATAAGTTTGGATGGTTTTTCTTGAAGTTTTCTGACACAAATGAGTCGATGACTGCTTGAATCTGCTGCTACGAGTCTGAAATACTGGCACATATTACACCGACAACTGATGTACGTCTGCTGGACAACAAGAGCGGAGGCATTGCTGTTGGCTGCTGTATTGTTTAGCAGTTATACATCATTCATTTATTACCAAAGACAATTCATGGCTACTTTTATTTTACTATAAAAGCAAAGCAGAAGGACCTCAAGTAAAAATAACATTTTGTAAAGAAATAATAAATGCTTTACACATCACATTTATTGTTAAAGGACATTGTTCAAATCATCTTTTAATTTCTCTTTTTACATTTTTTTTATATTGTGATGAAAACTTTATATCCTGATGATATCATGCTGTGAGTTTCTGGTGTTGTTACATCCCTGGTGTTCAGTGTTGTTCATTGATTCTACTTTAAATCTGGACATTTTATACAAAGTATTCTACATATTGTGTTATAAATATGCAAAGCCACTGCCCTCTACAGGTTGAAACCTGGTTATTGCAGTTTAATTTTGCCATCAGCAGATCCTGAGGCAGGCGACAGCTTTCATCACCAATCAACCCAACCAACCTCCCTGCCACCTCCAAAACTAACGTCTCCTGACTCGGCAGACTGAGGAGAGTATCAGTGAAGAGTGGATGGAGCAATTATTATTATTATTATACTTTTAGTTTTATTAACATCTATATCTTATGCATTAGCACTTTGTATTTATTGTATTTATTGCACTGTTATTTTTTATCCTTTTGTCCTTCCACTGCTGCTGGGCTGTTTGCAACAAACAAATTTCTCCTACGGGGATTAATAAAGTTGTATCGTATTCGTATCGTATCGTATCGTATATCTCACCTAGTAAAGCTGTTATTACTGATGTGGCTGCTGTACCTCGTCCCCGTCTCTCCCATGGTTTCTCCCCCTCTCCCTGCCTCACCCTCCTCTCTCTGCACTCACAGCTGTAATTATGCCTCAGGCGTCACTGCGTGACATTACCTTCCTCTCTGTCCTTTTCAAATCAGATTAAATGCCTGATACACACACATATACACATGCATTCGTGCACGTACACACAAACACATGCATAAACACACACTCCACACAAAGGTAATGATAGAGTTTTGTTCACTGCCAGCTTATTGTTATTTTTATTTCAGTGTCTGCTAAACTACCCAAGAAAGGGTTAAAGATAGCTCTTGTGCATATTTGCAGCCTCATATATAAGGTTCAGGATGTTCAGGACATGCTAACATCAAATAATATTAACATATTGGCAATGTCAGAAACTCACTTAGATGACTCATTTGATGATGGTCATCTGTTAATACAAGGATACAGTATTTATAGCAGAGACAGAAATATCTATGGTGGAGGAGTCGCATTTTATGTGCAAAGCCACCTTCATGTAAAGTATAGAGAAGATTTGATGTCAAGTGATGTAGAAATACTGTGGCTGCAAGTCCATTTACCCCATTTAACACCCCTGTTAGTGGGATGCTGTTATAGGCCACCGCGCTCTAACTGTCCTTACTTAGACAAAATGACTGAAACGATTGCAAAGCATGTGATGAGAACAAAGAAATATATCTATTGGGAGACATGAATATAAATTTCTTTTTGTCTGACTGTGCACTAAAAAAGAAACTGCTAACAGTAACAAGTGCTTGCAATTTGGAGCAGGTGATTAAACAGCCAACCAGAGTAGTCACTAATAGTAATGGTGGAACATCATCCACATTAATAGATCACATCTATACTAACGCTGGAGAACAGTGTGCAAAAGCAGTATCGGTACCGGTAGGTTTTACTGACCATAATGTCATAGCAATCTGCAGGAAAGCCAAAGTCCCAAAAGCAGGACCAAAAATAGTTTTTAAAAGATCATATAAATTATTCTGTTGTGATTCGTATGTGGAGGATATCAAAAATATAAGATGGTCTGATGTTTTTAGAGAGAGGGATCCAAATGGTGCATTTGAGGTTTTTATGAAATAAATAATTCCGGTAATGGATAAACACGCACCTCTTAAGAAGGTGACTGTAAGAACTGTTAATGCATCAAGGATTGATAAGGAGCTACAGAAATGTATGGCTGATAGAGACAGAATAAAAAGGGCAGCAATAAAATCAAGTGATCCTTCAGAGTGGCAGTTGTACTGTAAAACAAGAAATGAGGTGACCAAATTGAATAGGAAAAAGAATAAATTATATTATGCAACGAGAATAGACAGCATAAAGCATGATGGGAAAAAGCTATGGGGTACCTTCAATAACATTATGGGCAGAAGGCACATTTCAACACCATCCTATAGAGAGCATGCTTTCAGAAATAGCAAACTACCTCAATAATTATTTCACAGGTAAAGTTGAAAAGCTGAGACAGGAAATGCCAAAATCTAACTGTGAAGTATCTTAAGCACACATTAGAGATAAGATAACGAAGAACAAAGAATGTACTTTTGAATTATGCAAAGTCAATGTTGGAGAGGTGGAAAAATTATTGTTGTCCATCAATAATGATAAGTCATCTGGTAGTGACAATATAGATGGAAAACACATCTTTAACTTGAGCTTTGAAGGTAATATCTGCCCGATAATATGGAAAGAAGCCAGAGTGATACCACTCCCAAAGAACACCAAGAATGCCTCTACTGGCTCTAACAGCCGACCAAGAAGCCTGACACCAGTTCTTAACAAAATCCCAGAAAAAATTGTTTTCAACCAAATACAAGACTATTTAACCATGAATAATTTGATAAGTGAATACCAACACGCTTATAGAAAGGGCCACTCAACAGCCACAGCACTTACTCAAATGACAGAAGATTGGTTGAGAGAGATAGATGAGAAAAATCTGGTGGGAGCAGTACTATTTGACTATAGTGCAGCCTTCGATGTTATTGATCACAGACTGCTAATTAATAAACTCAGGTGGTGCGGTTTTACCCCAACAGCGATTGCATGGTTGGAGAGTTACCTATTCAACAGAACCCAAAGAGTATTTTTAATGGCAGCTTCTCAGAGACTAAACAGGTTGAGTCTGGAATTCCACAAGGAAGCTCACTGGGTCCTTTACTGTATTCTATCTTTACTAATGCCTTTCCTCTGCTGTTGGAAAAAGCAAAAGTGTACGTAAGCATGTATTCTGATGACACAACATTATATGTACATGCGCCCACAGTAAATGAAATCAATGAAATTTTAAACAAAGAATTGATGGCAGTATTAGAATGGGTTACTAGTAACAGATTAGTTTTAAACATACAAAAAACAAAGAGCATTATTTTTGGAACAAATCATTCACTGAGTATTAAACCCCAGTTAAATCTAATGCTGAATAATGTAAATATTGAGCATGTTGAAGAAACAAAGCTCTTGGGTGTCATCATGGAAAACAATTTGTCATGGACAAGACATACAGATGCAGTGGTTGCAAAGATGGGGAAGAATATATCAATCATAAGAAGATGCTCAGAGTATTTAACACCCCAACTGACCAAACAAGTAATTGAGACACTAGTCTTGTCACAACTCGACTACTGCTCAATGATTTGGTCAGGTGCGAGAGACCTGGGAAAACTGCAGCTGGCTCCAAACAGAGCTGCTCGACTTGCTCTCAAGTGCAGATCAAGTTCAAATGTAAACAAGATGCATGTCAAGCTTTCCTGGACAAAAGTCACGGAGAGGCTGACAGTATCACTCCTTGTCTTTTTAAGAAATATTAGAGTGTCAAAATATCCTATCTGTTTATACAATCAACTAACATTAAGCTCTGACATACATGGGTATCAAACGAGACATGCCACAAGAGGTGGTTACCAACTGCCAACAGCTAAAAAGGAGGCTATGCAAAGAACGGTGTTGTATCGAGCAATGGCATCATGGAAGGCACTGCCTGAACACATTGTTCAAGAAAAAACTAAATCAGGATTCAAAAGGAATTTGAAATGTCACCTAACAGCTCAGAGGTAGAAATGGCACATGTTGAAGACATACATAAGTAGTATATATGGCCATATACATATACACACATACACACTCATAAATAATGTTATGAATACGTTTTCTTCCTGTTTTATTTTGCACGGTTGAGTGAAATAAGGTAGAATTACTTTAGTTTGGCCTTGTGGCACTCAATTGTTATCACATCTCTACTCATTGCTGCTACTGTTGTCATTATTATTACACTGTGTGCAGAATTATTAGGCAAATGAGTATTTTGATCACATCATCCTTTTTATACATGTTGTCCTACTCCAAGCTGTATAGGCTTTAAAGCCAACTATCAATTAAGTAAATCAGGTGATGTGCATCTCTGTAATGAGAAGGGGTGTGGTCTAATGACATCAACACCCTATATAAGGTGTGCTTAATGATTAGGCAACTTCCTTTCCTTTGGCAAAATGGGTCAGAAGAGAGATTTGACGGACTCTGAAAAGTAAAAAATTGTGAGATGTCTTGCAGAGGGATGCAGCAGTCTTGAAATTGTCAAACTTTTGAAGCGTGATCACCGAACAATCAAGCGTTTCATGGCAAATAGCCAACAGAGTCGCAAGAAGGGTGTTGAAAAAAAAAGGTGCAAAATAACTGCCCAAGAATTGAGGAAAATCAAGCGTCAAGTTGCCAAGATGCCATTTGCCACCAGTTCTGCCATATTTCAGAGCTGCAACGTTACTGGAGTGTCAAAAAGCACAAGGTGTGCGATACTCAGGGACATGGCCAAGGTAAGGAAGGCTGAAAAACGACCACCTTTGAACAAGAAACATAAGATAAAACGTCAAGACTGGGCCAAGAAATATCTTAAGACTGATTTTTCTAAGGTTTTATGGTCTGATGAAATGAGAGTGACTCTTGATGGGCCAGATGGATGGGCCCGAGGCTGGATCATTATAGGGCAGAGAGCTCCACTCCGACTCAGACGCCAGCAAGGTGGAGGTGGGGTACTGGTATGGGCTGGTATCATCAAAGATGAACTTGTGGGACCTTTTCGGGTTGAGGATGGAGTGAAGCTCAACTCCCAGACCTACTGCCAGTTTCTGGAAGACACCTTCTTCAAGCAGTGGTACAGGAAGAAGTCGGTATCGTTCAAGAAAAACATGATTTTCATGCAGGACAATGCTCCATCACATGCATCCAAATACTCCACAGCGTGGCTGGCCAGTAAAGGTCTAAAAGAAGAAAAAATAATGACATGGCCCCCTTGTTCACCTGATCTGAACCCCATAGAGAACCTGTGGTCCCTCATAAAATGTGAGATCTACAGGGAGGGAAAACAGTACACCTCTCTGAACAGTGTCTGGGAGGCTGTGGTGGCTGCTGCACGCAATGTTGATCGTAAACAGATCAAGAAACTGACAGAATCTATGGATGGAAGGCTTTTGAGTGTCATCGTAAAGAAAGGTGGCTATATTGGTCACTGATTTGTTTTTGGTTTTGTTTTTGAATGTCAGAAATGTTTATTTCTAACTTTTGAGTTGTTATATTGGTTTACCTGGTGAAAATAAACAAGTGAGATGGGTTTACATTTGGTTTTTATTAAGTTACCTAATAATTCTGCACAGTAATATTTACCTGCACAAACAGATATCCTCCTAAGATGGCCAAATCTAAAAAGAACCCACTCCAACTCCCAAAAATATTAAGCTTTGATATTTATGAGTCTTTTGGGTTGATTGAGAACATAGTTGTTGTTCAATAATACAAAGAATCCTCTCAAATACAGCTTGCCTAATAATTCTGCACACAGTGTATTATTCTTGCAAGTTCTTTTTTGTTTTCTTTTCTTTTTATGTAATTTTATGTGTGGACCCCAGGAAGATTAGTGGCTGCTAACTGGGATCCAAATAAAGTAAATAAATAAATACACAAGCGGAAATCTTCAGTGGGAAATAAAAGGACAGGATAGATAACATAAAATGTTACACAAAATGTATTTGATACTGACAAAGGAGAAAACTGAGCCCTGAGTTTGAGTCAAGCATAGTGCTGCTCAGCCCCACTCTCATGCAAACCAGGCTTCCAGCCAGAGAGCATGAGTGGCAGGGCAGCACACACATTAACGATTACAACACAACCATGTCCTCACTTCTCTAATCTCCCTCCCTGGTGTCTTCAGAACCAAAATACCTGTTTTCACTCATTTAGAACCAGCCGCCATTCAGAGTCAGGATTCACAGAGCAACACTGGTGACATGAAACAACAACAATCATGTTGGTTTGTCCTTGTTGTTGTTGTTGTTGTTGTTGTTGTTGTTGTTTGGTGACAATGGTCAGCCTTCGCTCATTCTTTCTGTCGTCTATATGAATGTTGGTTTGGTTAAAATAGTGTCACCATTTAATTAAATAACTTTAAAGACAGTTTAGAATGAAACATATTCTTAATACGAGTTTAGTCAAGACTTACCTGGGAGCAGTTTATCTTCCCGAGCATCGTAGAGAGTTCCCAGGGTGAAAGTTCGACCCAGGGCAGCAACTGTAAGGGGATGTGAGCGGTCCATTTCTTCAACCTGTAGAGAAAAGTCAGGTTAGTGAGCACGTCGCCTTTTGTACAGCATTTACACTGTGTTTATAACAGGAGGAGTCAGCCTACAAGTCTACCGGGTAAATGCAGTACCTCCCTGTAAACACTAGTTTGATGCTGATACTGTTACACAGACTGGAGCACTGAAAAAGTCTAAACACAGTTTGAAAAAGGTTTTTGTCTCCGCTCAGTTTGTCCTCACCTGGTGAAAGGTGTGTAGATCAGCTGGGTTGTGAGAGTCTTCTTGACTTCCAGCAGGAGCCTCCAGAGTGACCAGTGATGCTGCAGGATTCCTTATATCCTGTCAGATACTGACTCCTCCCATGACGTGAAGTCTTTCCACAGAAATGATGAACTATGAAGATAAAGACCTTCCAGTGACAGCAGCATTTCTGTGGAATGAAAACTTGAACAGGCTCCAGTGTTTTATTTGATTTCTGATGAACTAATACAAAAACAGCTTCCTGCTGAGAGTTCAGTCTGACATGTAAAACATGTCAAAACACATTCAAAACATTCTGTGATGCACAGCACTTTAGCAAAATATGTCCCATCAACCAGAATTCAGGTTCTCTGTCAGGCTGCTTGTTTAGTTTGATCTCAGCTGTCTCTGGATCGATGGTCAGCCAGTCGCCAGGGTCTAAGCCCTTGTGTCAGTCCCTTGGATATGTTTTTAATTTGGTCTTTTTACTTTGCCTTGATGATCCTCCAGACGAACCTCTGTCACAGTGGTGACACCGGCTCCATCTCCTAATCCTGTGTTAATGTTCGTTTATACATCCACACCTGGGTTATTTGAGTCGAATTATCATTTGTATACCCTTTCTCCTGAAGTGAACTGAAAATTGATAGGATAGTAAATCCACCCATATCTCCTGTATGGGCCAAAATGACACATGTAGTTGACCCTGATGACCTGCCATCTGAGGCCTTTTATGTCTTACAGAGACCCCTCAAAGTGTCTTTGAAGAAAAATGGATATCTCTGCATTGTATTGTATGTAAATGAATTACTCCTGAACAATGTGATGATTGTCTAATAAGAGAGTCTCCGAGGAGGCCACATGCATCTCCCAGTGTCATGGTGTGAAAGTTATTACTTCATATAAACTGTAACTAGTTGAACATTGAACAGGTCAGGAGTTAGTGATCAGTTACACCTGTGGATCACCCACTGCGCGCTATGTGTGTCAGGAACCCACAAACCCTGTTCCTGTTGTGGTGTAATTTCTGATATCATTTCAGATATGTTTTTGTGGAGAATAAGAGCTAAATTTTCTGATAATTGATACTTGTTATGAAGGAACGCCCTAGGCTGTGGGGCCTCAGGTCAAAGGTCAAGTCCCTTAAATAGATGGGCCCTTTCAGACTTGTTTTTCAGGGTTCATAAATTTAAATCACATGCTATATCTTGGTATAGATGAGGTCATGGTAGGTTGGCTCTGTGCCTCGAGAATTGATCAACACATTGGGTATAAATAGAATGGTCTGTGTGGAATTCGGGGGAGATCCACATTCGGCTTCGGGTCTTCACACAGGCAATTTTTGGGTGCTTGTTCAGATGCTGTACTTTTTGTAATAAACCTTTTTATATACAACTAAGTCAGTGTCGGCGGAGACTCCTTCATCTTCTTCACAGCATCGCTACAGAATAAACAACACTGTCCTGCTTGTCAGCAGGGAACCTAAAGAAGAAGGAAAGGTCATCATGTCAACGAATCCTGCTTTGGTGCCGGACTGTGGTGACAGCCACATTGAAGTCTACGGGAGATGCATGGACAAATACAGCCAACATAAGTACATTGTGTGACTTCTGATCACACTTCAGAGAGTAACGGCTGATTATTTCCACAAATGACTGACAGGGCTAAAAATATTGTGACCAAACAGGGCGGTTCTGACCAAATACCAGAGATGTGGACTGAGTCATTGTGACTTGGACTCTAGTCGACTCGAGTCATTGTTTGATGACTGAGCAGAAAATAAATTACTTGACACTTGACTTGGATGTTGGAAACTTGTAACTTGATTTGAGATTGAGGATCATCTCAATTTAAAGTGTGACACAATCCTTAAAGTGTACTCAAACAAGATTAACAAACAAACTCCATTATAAAATATGATTTAAAGCAAAGCTGGTTAACAAGAGATTTGCAAAAAGTTAAAGATTGAAAGACTTTTTTAAATTCTTATGAACCACTCTTCAGTCTGGTATACAGTCACAATACCAAACTCTAAACTACACAGTTAAGACAAACCATATTTCATCATTGTATTTAGCCACAGCTAATATTTCCTGAAAGTCAAGCATTTCCAAACTATAAAATGTCCCTTTCTAACTCCACACTTATTTTCCTGTTGGATTTGTAACCCTGGAGGGAAAGACAACTTTTTCTGCCAATCAAACATATGAATGTTTTTACTGCCAGCTTTTATTACATAATATTCAACTGAAAAATACATCTAATCAGAATGAATGCTTTACCTATTTTTCTTTCTCCATCATACCTGCCAAGTTAAATTAATATATATTGTACTTTAAACCCACCAAACTCTTGACCTACTCCATGACCAGAATGTGTTGACAAAAGCTTCATATTTCAGGAATTACAGTCGGTACAAAAAACACCATTTCTGACAGAGGTGATATTTGAATGGTTGTTGTGGCTGAAAGCATGCAGGTTGAAAAACGTACGGGATGAATATTTGAATATTCACACTAATGACACTGCAGCTGCAGCTCGCTGACATCATGAACCAACAAATGAACAATTTCAGTTGACATATTTATGGTCACATCATTGATTATGACTGATAACTGATAAGAGAAAGGTGGTTCTATTCAATGTTCTCGTGGTGAAACCTCCAGAAACTGTCTGAAGCATGAGCACAGACACAGACGAACACACAGCTTCAACACGTTACGTACACTGTATTTTACACTGCAGAGCGACTCACCCTGTATATCGTGCTGATGTTGTCCCCATGTGATGTGAAGAGTTCATTCTTAAAATGAACAAAGCAACAGCAGTTTGACTGATATTCCCTTGAGTGCTCTTGAAAACATGCTTTTAACTGATACTGCAATAAGTTGTGTGTGAAATTCTTATCATTTCATTGCTTAGTTTGTTTCATATTTCAATGTAGTTACTGCAGAGAAATTTGCCATCACTCTTTTCCGAATTTGTTAACAGTTTTGAAAACAATCAAACTCAGCGCTTTCTTCATCTTTGTGCAGAACTTTATTATATAATATTTCCCAATATCCCAGAACTAGTTCTGAGTTCCTGTAAACGGGGTTAACTGTTGATGGTTTGAGTAGGACGGCGTGTGACTCCATGCTCCTCTGTTGGCATACCTGGACATCATTCAGCCATGATGATGAGGCAGATTGTCTTCTTCAGGACCTGCTTCATGCTCCTCTGTGGGCATACCTGGACATCATTCAGCCATGATGATGAGGCAGATTGTCTTCTTCAGGACCTGCTTCATGCTCCTCTGTGGGCATACCTGGACATCATTCAGCCATGATGATGAGGCAGATTGTCTTCTTCAGGACCTGCTTCATGCTCCTCTGTGGGCATACCTGGACATCATTCAGCCATGATGATGAGGCAGATTGTCTTCTTCAGGACCTGCTTCATGCTCCTCTGTGGGCATACCTGGACATCATTCAGCCATGATGATGAGGCAGATTGTCTTCTTCAGGACCTGCTTCATGCTCCTCTGTGGGCATACCTGGACATCATTCAGCCATGATGATGAGGCAGATTGTCTTCTTCAGGACCTGCTTCATGCTCCTCTGTGGGCATACCTGGACGTCATTCAGCCATGATGATGAGGCAGATTGTCTTCTTCAGGACCTGCTTCATGCTCCTCTGTGGGCATACCTGGACGTCATTCAGCCATGATGATGAGGCAGATTGTCTTCTTCAGGACCTGCTTCATGCTCCTCTGTGGGCATACCTGGACGTCATTCAGCCATGATGATGAGGCAGATTGTCTTCTTCAGGACCTGCTTCATGCTCCTCTGTGGGCATACCTGGACATCATTCAGCCATGATGATGAGGCAGATTGTCTTCTTCAGGACCTGCTTCATGCTCCTCTGTGGGCATACCTGGACGTCATTCAGCCATGATGATGAGGCAGATTGTCTTCTTCAGGACCTGCTTCATGCTCCTCTGTGGGCATACCTGGACGTCATTCAGCCATGATGATGAGGCAGATTGTCTTCTACAGGAACTGCTTCATGGTGGTCATGGAACTTGTCCAGGCACAGATCCAAAACAGATTATTTTATCTGCTTGTTACTGAAAGGGCTAGAGAACACCGTCTTATCATATCGCTTTGTCTTTTATCTATTTCAGGAAACATCCTGGTCTGAAACTATGAACTCTCTTAAAGCTCCAGCATGTAGTATTTGGAGTACGTAGTGTGATGGGGAAACCAGTTGTTTGTGTTTATTAGGTTGTTGGTTCTTGAACACACCCTTGTGTTCAGGCCAACCCCTCCCAATTCCTCTGCCCATCCCCTTTCTAATTAACCTGAGGGCATTTAAGACACCTGGGGCCTCATGGCTGTCTCTTGTCTCTTCCTGGTTGTAATGTGGGCTCCTAGTTGACTGAGCTCTTCTCTCCCTCTGTTGCCTGGTCATACTGGTGTCTGCATCTACAAGAGGATGAAGGTATGGTAAACTGACGAGACATAATGTGCATGTGAAGTGGTTTTAAGAAACCTGAACTTTTGCTCTTTTATAGTTGTTACGACCGGCTCCAGGCCGAAACAAAGGAGGAGGTGCAGCAAAAGCTTGTTGTCAACAAATCATTTATTAAAGTAAATAATCAACTGTATGAGGTGTGGAAGTCAGTATCAGTAGTGTAGGCGAGTGTATGGATGTGTTGCTCAATGTGTGGTGCATGTTGTTAGTGTGAAATCAGAGAAAACTAAAAAGATGATGGCTGAGTCAGCAGAGTAGCTCAGAGTGGATCAGGGCAGAGAGTGGGCATCTGGGAAGGCGGTGTTAAATAGGCCTGACTGGGAACGCTGGCCAGGTGCTCCCAGTCAACCTAATGAACTGGCTGCTTCAGTCCTGCAATGAAAAAGACAACAACCCAACAGTATCCTGCACAACACACTACACAGGGCCCAGGCCTGGAGCCCTCACACCACCCCCCATAAAGTCAGGGTCCCAAAGGGAACCCTGGCTCCTAAACTGCCAACCCTAATTATATAGGCTACCTCTATACTTAATTCTGCACTCATTTCACCAAATAATATATCATAATGCAACAAAAATAAAAACCTCACCGCATACATCCCCCCACACTTCTGTTCTCCCACTACCTCAGCAACTGGATCCCTGAAGCAAATTTAAGAGGAGAGAGAGACAGAGACATGGGATTAAAGCAGAGAGCAAAAGCAAAAATACACAATACATAATCACTAACAAGGAGCCCGGGACAATGCATCCGCCACTACATTATCCCGTCCCTTGATATGACGAATGTCCAGACTGTAGGCCTGGAGGAAAAGAGCCCACCGAACCAACCTCTGATTGGGAGACTGCAAAGAGCTGAGGAAAGTCAGGGGATTATGGTCTGTAAAGACCAGCACAGGTGAAGAGCTGACATACACACTGAAATGCTGCAGAGCAAGAATCAACGCCAAAGTTACCAACAGACAAGGAGATGCCCAGCCTGAGGAAGATGGTTGTGCAATGCCATTATCAAGCATATACTTTACCTCTGTGTCCAGGCACTTACGCTTTTCTGGATGGACACGATAAAACCTCTGCTTAATAGGTTTACAATCTCCAACATCTATATCATGTTACACCAAATGTGTATGAGTAGGTGTGTCACCAAAAAGAGCTGGATAGCGCTTTATTAAGTCAACTAATTGACCACGCCTCGACACGTCCAAATGATACAACAAACCGTCCAGATTCTGCAAAGACTCGGAATTCTTCAGACGACCACATAGCACAGCTTCATCAGGTCCAGGAACACCATCCCCCTCTCGCTCTGCCACAGCCTGAGGGGACACAGACGCTGACATGCAGACAGGGTGGGCAACAGACCCTTGCTCTTTCTGTTCTGTTACCTGCAATGCACGAGTGTAATAAGATTTCAACAAATTGACATGACAGAGCTGAGTAGGTGACCTGCGATCAGGAGTAGCTATCACGTAGTTTTGATCTGACACTTTCTTCACCACAGAGTATGGGCCAGAAAACTTAGCCTGAAAAGGAGAAGTGACAATAGGCAAAAGTGCAAGCACCTGATCCCCAGGGAGGAACTCACGCTTCTCTACCTGGCAATCATAAAGTTTCTTCATCTTGCCCTGCACAGACATCAACTTACTTTTGGCTACTTCATTGGCCCTATACAATCTGTACCTAAATCCATTTACATATTCAATCAGGTTTTGGGGTGGCTGTACCTCCTTCCAGTTATCCTGTAAAATCGCCAAGGGACCCCTGACAGTATGGCCAAACACAAGATCGTTAATCGGGCTAAATCCAGTGCTCTCCTGGACCACCTCCCTGGCAGACAACAACAACCAAGGCAAGCCTGCTTCCCAATCCCCGTCCATTTGAATGCAATATGCGCGCAACATGGATTTGAGCGTTTGATGAAACCGCTCCAAAGCTCCTTGGCTCTGCGCATGATAAGCAGATGTCCGATTGTGACAAATACGCAGCTGCTTTAAAATCTGTGCAAACAAATGAGATGAAAAATTTGACCCCTGATCGGACTGTATGACTCTGGGAACTCCAAAAATGGAAAAGAACTGGGACAACGCACGCACCACAGACCTGGCAGTTATTGTGCGCACCGGATACGCAGCTGGGTACCTTGTGCTCTGACACATCACTGTTAGCAGGTAAGACGCACCCGATTTAGATGGTGGTAACGGACCTACACAGTCAATAATGAGATGTTCAAATGGCTGGCTTATGGCTGGTATCGGACACAGTGGGACGGGCTTCAAGCTCTGATTAGGTTTGCTGGTTAGCTGACACGTATGACATGATTTTATATGCTCAGCGACATCTCTTTTCATACGTGGCCAAAAGAAGTACCTAAGAATGCGATCGTACGTCTTCCTGATGCCCAGATGACCAGACTCATCATGTGAAATCTGCAAGACCATACTACGCAACTTAGAAGGCACTACAACTTGGTAAATAGGTTCACCCACATAATTTTCAAACTGAGGCACCCACTTTCTCATTAAGACCCCATTCTGGATGAAATAACACTGAAAGCTGTCTTTTACCTCACCAGAAGGCCGCACCATGTCCTGTAAACCCTTAAGAGACCCGTCTTCACACTGCGCCGACATCAACTCACTGTGAGAAACAGACCAAGGAACATTAGAACACATGACATCATGTTGTTGTAAAGTGTCACTCTTTTCAACCAAATCTGTCTCCACCAACTGCGCCTGTTTCATTGCGCGCGTGACAGCACAAGCCTTGAACACCTCAGGGAAATCCACTACATTTGTGTCCGGCTGACTGGTGACCAAAGGCGCTGAAGCAATGACAGGAGGAGGTGGGACATCAGCCCATACTCGACTCCCCGCTATATCATTACCCAGAATCATCGTCACGCCCTCCACAGGTAGAGCTGGGCGCACCGCAACCGCTACTTCACCCTGAAACAGACCACAGGACAACACCATTTTATGCTGAGGCACCTGAAGAACTTGCAGTCCAATCCCGAGCACCGGTATGAAAGCACCTGTATAAGACTCCTGTGAAAAAGGCAAAGCTGATTCCACAATGAATGAATCAAAAGCCGCTGTATCACGCAATATTTTAATCTGCACCTTTTCATCACCGCCTACCAAGGAAACACACCCATCACTGATAAAAGGCTCAAAGGACGTATGCCCCACACCTGACACCTGTGGCCCCGCGTCACCTGTCAGAGACCTCTCAGAGACCGGCGCAGTAGTCATTGCTGGTTTCGGGGTAACACTAAACTCCGCGTGCTTAGACCTGGACTTTAAAACATAACAATCACGCCTCCAGTGGCCCCGCTTATGACAATAGTTACAGACTTTGTCCGACTCACGAGCACCACGTTCGTTCCCCGGCTGCTCTGGTCTTACCGGGCGTCCAGACCACACACCGCCCACTGAGGAACTGTCCCTGTGCCAACCACCGCGAACAGCAGGACCAACTCGATCATGCGTTAACACATAGTCGTCAGCAAGAGCTGCTGCCTCAGCTGCCGATTTAACTTTGCGTTCACTTATATAAGTTGCAATGCGCTCTGAAACAGAGTTCTTAAACTGTTCCAGTATAAGCAACTCACGCAGAGAATCATATGAGTCAGCCTCAGCGGCCACACACCAGCGATCAAACTGAGTGGATAAGTCGCGCACAAACTCCATATGAGACTTCTCACCTTTCCTCCAAGACCTAAACCTCTGGCGATAAGCCTCAGGGACTAGCTCATACGCTTTCAAGATAGCCGACTTTACTGATGCATAATTTCCACACTCACTGTTACTCAGGGATGAATACGCTTCCTGCGCTCTGCCAGTTATCACACATTGCAACAATAACGTGCGCGTAGGATCAGACCACCCTCGAGCGTCCGCCAGACGCTCAAACATCTGAAAAAATGTCTCCGGATCTCGTTCATTAAATTTAGGGACAAGCTTCAAATCATTCAAATCATAACGAATAGCAGACATCCCCTGATCTCCCTCAGACACAAAGGGTCCATCAGCCAACACACCGGACATTACTTTACCCTCACGGACCAACTGCAACCTCTGTCTCTGCAACTCCAGTTTTACCATTTCAGTTTCTTGCTTAATTTTCTCCAAAGACAATTCCTTCTCAGTCTCCAATTTCACGCGTAAAACCAGCAACTCCTTCTGCTGCTCAAAAGACAAACTCGGGCCAACACCGAGACCTCCGACAGGTGGCCATGAGTCAGCACTCAGAGAAGCAGTTTCTTTTACTGTGTTCAAAACCTTTATTTTAAACAGGTGAACTTTCAAACTTGCCCTAATTGACTCCTTAACCCGTCTATCACCCACATCAACTTTATAATAATCAACCAACTTAAGCAACTGATCCCTTGAACACTCGTCCAAAAGCTGCTCAGACGGACTCTCCAAAAACGTTTCAACAATGTCATCCATAACTACACACTTGAGAGATGGAAACAAAGAAAAAAAACAAAAGGTTAGACCCACCTGTGTGCTTTACGGCCTACGGCCACAGTTTGGAGTTTTTCCGCTAGCTAACTGCCTCACCCAAAATCTAACTAGGATAACTCCCCCCTAGTCTTCATGAGGCGTAGTGGCAGGTACTTACGCACCTAGAGCCCGCTGGCCCGAAAGTAGCAACCAGTGAACTGGCGACCACCCCAAAACCACAGGCAGTGCTCCCGAGCCAAATTAAGGAAAAAGGGAAAGGGATGCTCTGAACCACTGTACCCCAACACTAACAAACCCCCACTGACGAATCCCAAAGGGGAGACGTCGCTAAACCTACCAGGAAAAACTCCAAGAAAACAATGCACACATTTCGACTAAGACTCACCTCTCTCCGCTCCGGCAAGGACCCCTTAAGCATGAATGAAAACAGCCTCAAAACAAAACACACCTGTGCGCTCAGGCTCCGCACCTCCTCACACACAAAAAGCACCGTAAATGAAGACACACGTCACCACTATGGGAATCCCCAGGAAACCCCGCATCCATGACGTCACTTACCGCTACAATCAACCTCCTTCAATCACTGCCACACGCTGCCAATTACTCAAACTCAGACGCCAAATTCCGTCCAAGACAAAATGCGGTCCCAGCGACAAACTAAAGTAGATTAGCCCACCAAAAAGGCACTCTAACCCACAACAATCGGACGAGCCCCCAATTTGTTACGACCGGCTCCAGGCCAAAACAAAGGAGGAGGTGCAGCAAAAGCTTGTTGTCAACAAATCAATCATTTATTAAAGTAAATAATCAACTTTATGAGGTGTGGAAGTCAGTATCAATAGTGTAGGTGAGTGTATGGATGTGTTGCTCAATGTGTGGTGCATGTTGTTAGTGTGAAATCAGAGAAAACTAAAAAGATGATGGCTGAGTCAGCAGAGTAGCTCAGAGTGGATCAGGGCAGAGAGTGGGCATCTGGGAAGGCGGGGTTAAATAGGCCTGACTGGGAACGCTGGCCAGGTGCTCCCAGTCAACCTAATGAACTGGCTGCTTCAGTCCTGCAATGAAAAAGACAACAACCCAACAGTATCCTGCACAACACACTACACAGGGCCCAGGCCTGGAGCCCTCACATAGTTCATCTCCAATGTTGTGGGTGCTCATTAATTCTGGTTAGCCTGTACACCTTTTTATGAAGGTAGGTCATTTTAACTGTAAACAGGATATAATTGAAATGTCAAGTACATGTTTTTATTATTACTAACACACCCTTCTTGAATTTATAGGTCATTGTCAGCTGCTGTTTTGTCGTTACTTTAGTTTTGCCTTTGTTATTGATTTCCTTTGTTGTACATTATGTTAGCTGGGACCAACTGGTGTGTTAATTGTGTGAAGTAATTTCTTTTGTCCCTCTTTTCCAATTTAGGGTGGCATTAGTCAGCTTGGAGTGGAGGCTAGGCACGTTAGGGTGGTTCCCTCACTGTTTGTAGTGGTAAAGTTTACCGGGACACCGTTTACAGTGACGCACCGTTTGCAGTGATTTGCCGATTGTCGTGAGCATGCGTGGTGGGTAAGTTGGTGCACTCCTGGAACACACACTTCGGTAGGCTGCCTCCCTTCAGCTGGCTTCTGTCCACTCTTTTTGTTAATTTTGGACTAAATATTTTAAAAAGAAATCATCTTATTGTGTTATAAAATAATCTTTCAATAAAACTGTTACATTTTCATAATTCGATTTACTTTCCCTGTGTTATTAACCCCCCTTTTCACATCTGCTTCCATTTATAACTTATTTCAATTGAAATTAATAAATTGGCTTTATTTTTGGAACCACGTCTCTGTCTTGTCTCAGTTGAACGAACTTGTGTTGTCTGTCAAGTAATCGAGGTCTCAGAGTTTTGTAAGATATATCCTGGGGTGAAATTCCCAGGTGGCATTGTCAGGCTCTAGTGGCTTCCACGCACACACACCTTGCCACAGTAGCAACATCTAGCATCGAGGCTGAAGAAGCTCCAGGAGCTACGGTGGCCCCTCAGGGATGGGACTAATTACTAAAGTCTGTGTTTTGGGCAAATATTACACTGATGAACATGAAAACATTGATGTACATAAACTTACTGAATTTCAGTTCATTGAACACTTTTTCTACTTCCTCCTCTCTCTCCTCTCCTTCTTGTGGTCCGTTGTCAGTCTTCTGGCTCTGCCGGCTTCAGCAGTCCTGTAGACGTTACAGAGTCTCCTGAAGTTCATGATGACGATCCTCAGCCTGCAGAGGAGGAAGAGCAGAGGGCTTCATGTCCAAACCACTGAGTTATGACCTTTCCAGTGAATCATGTTGCTGTCACACCCATTGCTTTTGTTCAAACATTCAATTTACTGTCATTTTTAATCTAGTTAAACTTTAATATTTTAGAAATTTACTTTATATCGTGTCATAGCTGTAAAACTGGTTTTCATTTAATGACCTGACCTCTGTTATGAAGTTGCTGGAGCGCCTTGTCCTGGCCCACCTGAAGTCCATTACAGATCCTGTATTGGACCCCCTGCAGTTCGCGTACAGAGCCAACAGATTCATGGACGACGCGGTGAACATGGCTCTGCACTATGTACTGGAACATCTGGACACTGCAGGGAACTACGCCAGGATTCTATTCGTAGACTTCAGCTCGGCCTTCAACACCATCATTCCCCACACCCTGGAGCGCCAGCTATCCCTGCTGAAGGTGCCGGTCTCTACCTGTAAGTGGATTACTGACTTCCTGACCAACAGGTCTCAGCGGGTGAAGCTGGGTAAGAGCATTTCCAGCTCCAGGACCACCAGCACTGGCTCCCCGCAGGGCTGCGTCCTGTCTCCTGCCCTGTTTTCCCTGTACACCAACAGCTGCACCTCCCTCCAACCGTCGGTCAAGCTCCTGAAGTTTGCAGACGACACCACCCTGGTGGGCCTCATCTCCCGGGGGGACGAGTCTGCATACGGGATGGAGATTGAGTGGCTAATCTTCTAGATTTCTAGACATTTCACCACTTTTCTAACTGCCTGTGATACCTCTCCTTCACACACTTGGACCTGAGATACCTCTCCTTCACACACTTGGACCTGTGGTACCTCTCCTTCACACACTTGGACCTGAGATACCTCTCCTTCACACACTTGGACCTGTTATACCACTCCTTCACACTAGGCCTGCACGATTAATCGTATTTTCATCCTCATCGAGATGTGAACGTGCGCGATAAACCCATCTCAAAAGCTGGTCTGAAGTGCGATAAGTTTTATTTACATCCGCCATGCTTTCACTCTCAGCCTGCTGACATTTGGCCAATCAGATGCGGCCCTGGACACATGGACAATGCATGCACACCGTTTAGCCAATCAGAAGACGCCCAGCTCTGCTCACGTTCCTGCATGAAAATTAGCAGCCAGAGTAAACAGGATGGCGGAGGCAGGAGAGCAGAGCGGTGAAAATGCCGACGAAATGCTTGTGGCAAAAAGAAATAGCAGCTCCGCGGTTTGGAGATACTTTGGATTCAAGCCAGAAGACAATTTACAGACTCGTAGCAACATCCAGAGGTAACACCACCTACCGCCATCACCACCTGCTGCACCACCATAAAGAGCTGCACGAGCAATTTAAGGCCAGTCAGTCTATAGCGCAAACGTCGAGCTGCAGTCAAGTAACGCGACCATCACTGCAGCAACAGTAACATTAATGTTATAAGGGTTTTGTTCAATAAAAGCATTCTCAAAAATATTTGTTTTTTCTATTTATTTATTTAATTGTCATCAGCTATTAAGTGTTTAAGAGTACCTCAAAGCAGGGAATCTATTGCAGAAAAATCTGAAAGACAGGAACTGTATGCAAACTTAAATATTTTCTTATTTATCGCAAGTCATATCATCATCGCAATATTGAAGGGTGTCATCGCACATCTTGCTCATATCGTGCAGACCTACTTCACACACTTGGACCTGTTATACCTCTCATTCACACACTTGGACCAGTGATACCTCTCCTTCACACACTTGGACCTGTAATACCTCTCCTTCACACACTTGGACCTGTGGTACCTCTCCTTCACACACTTGGACCTGTGGTACCTCTCCTTCACACACTTGGACCTGTGGTACCTCTCCTTCACACACTTGGACCTGTGGTACCTCTCCTTCACACACTTGGACCTGTGGTACCTCTCCTTCACACACTTGGACCTGTGGTACCTCTCATTCACACACTTGGACCTGTGGTACCTCTCCTTCACACACTTGGACCTGTGGTACCTCTCCTTCACACACTTGGACCTGTGATACCTCTCCTTCACACATTTGGACCTGTGGTACCTCTCCTTCACACACTTGGACCTGTGATACCTCTCATTCACACACTTGGACCAGTGATACCTCTCCTTCACACACTTGGACCTGTGATACCTCTCCTTCACACACTTGGACCTGTGATACCTCTCCTTCACACACTTGGACCTGTGGTACCTCTCCTTCACACACTTGGACCTGTGATACCTCTCCTTCACACACTTGGACCTGTGGTACCTCTCCTTCACACACTTGGACCTGCGGTACCTCTCCTTCACACACTTGGACCTGTGGTACCTCTCCTTCACACACTTAGACCTGTAGTACCTCTCCTTCACACACTTGGACCTGTGTTACCTCTCCTTCACACACTTGGACCTGTGGTACCTCTCCTTCACACACTTGGACCTGTAATACCTCTCCTTCACACACTTGGACCTGTAATACCTCTCCTTCACACACTTGGACCTGTGGTACCTCTCCTTCACACACTTGGACCTGTGGTACCTCTCCTTCACACACTTGGACCTGTAATACCTCTCCTTCACACACTTGGACCTGTGGTACCTCTCCTTCACACACTTGGACCTGTGGTACCTCTCCTTCACACACTTGGACCTGTAATACCTCTCCTTCACACACTTGGACCTGTGGTACCTCTCCTTCACACACTTGGACCTGTGGTACCTCTCCTTCACACACTTGGACCTGTGGTACCTCTCCTTCACATACTTGGACCTGTGGTACCTCTCCTTCACACACTTGGACCTGTAATACCTCTCCTTCACACACTTGGACCTGTAATACTTCTCCTTCACACACTTGGACCTGTAATACCTCTCTTTCACACACTTGGACCTGTGGTACCTCTCCTTCACACACTTGGACCTGTGGTACCTCTCCTTCACACACTTGGACCTGTGGTACCTCTCCTTCACACACTTGGACCTGTGGTACCTCTCCTTCACACACTTGGACCTGTAATACCTCTCCTTCACACACTTGGACCTGTGGTACCTCTCCTTCACACACTTGGACCTGTGGTACCTCTCCTTCACACACTTGGACCTGTGGTACCTCTCCTTTACACACTTGGACCTGTAATACCTCTCCTTCACACACTTGGACCTGTAATACCTCTCCTTCACACACTTGGACCTGTAATACCTCTCCTTCACACACTTGGACCTGTGGTACCTCTCCTTCTCACACTTGGACCTGTGGTACCTCTCCTTCACACACTTGGACCTGTGGTACCTCTCCTTCACACACTTGGGGTGTATCAGTCTGTCACTGAAGGAGCTGCCCAGTGCTGTGATGACCTGCAGGAGGCGGGACTCCTTCACCAGCAGCGATGACAGCTTGTCCATCATCCTGCTCTCTCCACCTCCTGCGCTGGGTCAAGAGGGTCCAGGATGGAGCCGACCTTCTTGACAAGTTTATCAAGTCTCTTTCTGCCTGCTGCTGAGATGCTGCTGCTCCAGCAGACTACTCCATAGAAAATGACTGATGCCACCACAGAGTCATAGAAGTCAGGAGGTCCCCCTGCACTCCAAAGGACCTGAGCTTCCTCAGCAGATGAAGTCTGCTCTTACCTTTCTTGTATGTCGCTGCAGTGTGATCAGTCCAGTCCAGTTTATTGTTCAGGTGAACTCCCAGGTACTTGTAAGATGTCACCATCTCAATGTCTGTTCCCTGGATGTTCACCTGTGGGCAGGGTTGTCTGTGCCTGCGGAAATCCACCACCAGCTCTTTGGTCTTCCCGGCGTTGAGCTGGAGGTGGTTCTGCTGGCACCAATCTACAAAGTCCTTAATAAGTTCTCTGTAGGTTCTGTCGTCCCCGTCCCTGATGAGGCAGACGATAACAGAGTCGTCAGATAACTTTTGTAGATGGCAGTGAGGTGATTGGTTTTAGAAGTCTGCAGTGTACAGGGTGAACAGGAAAGGGGCCAGGACTGTTCCCTGTGGGGCCCTGTACTGCAGACCACCGTGTCCGACACACAGTCTCGAGTCCTCACATACTGTGGCCGGTTGGTGAGGTAATCGAGGATCCAGGATGTGAGGTGTTGGTTCACCCCTGTGAGCTCCAGCTTGTCCCCCAGAAGTGCAGGCTGTATGGTGTTGAAAGCACTGGAGAGATCAAAGAACATGATCCTCACAGAGCTTCCAGGCTTCTCCAGGTGAGACAGTGATCTGTCCAGGAGGAAGATGATGGCATCGTTCACTCCGATGCCGAGTTGATAGGCAAACTGGAGTGGGTCCATAAAAGGACCCACCAGAAGGCGGAGATGGACGAGGACCAGCCGCTCCAGGGTCTTCATCAGGTGTGAAGTGAGAGCAACTGGTCTGTAGCTGTTGAAGTCTTTTGGGTGAGGGATCTTTGGTACTGGTACCACGCAGACAGGCATGATTGAAGTCCCCAGAGATGAGGAAGAGGGCCTGTGTCTGCAGTGAGCTTGTGACTGAGTGGAGAACATCACAAGCTGCATCAGCGTTAGCAGAGGGGGGATATACACAGCGAACACAATCACCTGTGTGAACTCCCTCGGGAGGGAGTATGGCCTCATGCTAACCGCTAAAGGTTCGATGTCCTTACTACCTGTTCTTTAACAGTGATGTACCCAGAGTTAAACCATCTGTCATTAACAAACACAGCCCAGCCCTCCTCCTTTCCTCTTCCTGCTCTCTGCCGTCCTGTCTGCCTGCCGCATTTGAAAACCGTCCAGGTTAGCGTCCATGTCCGGGGTCAACGCCGTTAGCCACGTCTCAGTGAGCACCATGATGCTGCACTCACGGTAGTCCTTCTGATGCCGGGTCAGTGCCGTTAGCTCGTCCATCTTGTTGGGGAGAGATCTCACATTCCCCATGATGACAGACTAGAGGAGGGGTCTGTAGCGTCTCCTCCTGCTACGGCGAGCAGCTCCAGCACGGCACCCGCGACGCTACTGAGGGCCAACAGCTGATCCCTACTGTAAACAATAGGGCTGCGTACAGGCTCCATGGACACGGCGGAAAACAGTGAAAAAAGCAGTATTAAGACCAGAGCGAAAGAAAGCAAGTCTGGTCTCCATACTGCCCGGAGAGAGAGCTCAAAAAAGAAGTAATTAAAAACAACTACAAAGTACAAAAACAATAGAAAAGAGGGAAAAAAAGCTCAAAGATGAGCGAGAGCTGCTGTAACAGGCTGCTACTCATGCGGCGCCATCTTTAACTACACTAAATCTTATTAGGCTGACTATATTTCCATTATCCCCACTGAGTAGTGGTTGAAGTTGTTTGACTGGTCCTTCTGGCTCTGGAAAGTGACCTTTCGTTTTTTGTGATTTATCTTCTTACATTGTTTTGGGTCCATATTTCACACAGTCCTAACATCTCATCAACATTTGTTTGCAAGTGTGCCGACCAATATCCTTGTGGTTTTGTTTTCCTCACCTCTTCCCCCTTGCACACTGATCTATACTGTGTGAATCACAGATCAGCATGTTTAACAATGACGCAGGTGTGAATAACAAACCTCCATGAGATCTCCACAGTCCCTTCTCATCCTGTGACGCCACCCCTTTGCTGCCCGATGCTATGCTCATATGGCGAGCCCCTTGCTGCATTGGAATTACTGCATCTGGGCTGGTATATGGCTCTATTTATTCTAGTGGCACCAAAATATTAATTTGGCTTTTGGATGCAAGTTTTTTCTGTCTCCTCTGCTTCATTATTTCCTCTTCTGATTTCACCATTACCCCTCATGTGTGCTTTACACTTGATTAAGACAAATTTTGTAGGTTGCATCATTCCCGAAATTAAATCAGTAATTTGTTTTATATTTCCGATTGGAGCTCCATCTATTAGCAAACAAAACGACAGATCATCTACATACTGAATCAGCGTACTGTTAGTCAGCAAGTCTTCAAGATCTTGTTTCAAAAATCTGTTTAAAAGCCCGCTCGACAGAGACACCACTTTGGTCTCTGTCGAGCGGGGTTTAACCAGATAAGAACAAAATATGCAAACACTTCCATGGCGATAAGGCTGCGCTCTCTGCCATCTTGATCCCTGAGTTACATCTTCGCACGCACTCGACACAACACAACCATACTTAGACATTCACAGGAGGCTGCCTGCTGCCTGTCAGGAGGAGGAGAGAAACGGAAACAGTGTGAATGCATCAGGGATTTTCTTTATAAGGTTATTTTTTTTAAAGGAATTATGTTGAAGTTCTTACAGTAATTGATTACTTAGAAATGTACTGCTGCTCAAAAGTGTGGGTTCACTGAGAAATGTCCTTATTTTTTAAAATAAAAGCATGATTTTATTAAATTGATCAGAGATACAGTTCAGACACTGTTAATGTGATAAATGACTATTTTATTTTGAAAAGCTGATTTCAGTGGAATATCTCAGTACGAGTTCAGAGACACTTCTCCTGCCATCCCTCCTGTGGGCCGATGGCTCGCTGTGTTAGCTAATCAGGTTTGTCATGTTAAAAGGCTCATTGATCATCAGAAAACCCTGAATACAGTTGTGCTGATTCATATATACAGTTATTTACATACAAATATACAAACACATGAACTGCATCTTTTGAATCTGTGTCAGGGTGAACGGTTCTACAGAGTCATTATAAAATAAGAAGTCAGAATTATGAGATAAAAAGTGATAAACATGATGAAAAGTTGGAATTGTTGAAGTAGGAAGTCCTTATTTTATGAATCTGTAAATTAAAGGGTGAAAATGTTTTGAACAGTTTATGAACATCTGAATCCCCGGCACCACACCTGGTTCTAATGTTTCTTTTTCTTATCACAAACAATTATATCAGTTTAAAGGGGCACTGCATAGTTTTGTAGATTTTTTTCTTTTTATATTTACAACATTAATGAGGTTATAATACAAACTTTTTTCTATAAGTGAAAAAAGAAGCTGTTCTCAGAGGAAAAGAAGGTGCCAGAACTCTGTGTGAACACTTTAGTCTTCATGTAGTTGTGTCAAAGCTTTGAGGTGTGTTTGGGCTCATTGTCCTGCTGCAGCATGAAGTCAAGTCAAATCACAGCTGGATGAAATGCTTTTAAGGGAACAGTGCATGGAACTGCAACCCACTTCTGCCTCTCGTTCACCTTTCACTGACTGAAATGGATTAAAATCACATCTTAAAGTGTGGTAAATGGATGAGAAGCTTGACTGGATGTAATACAGACTCAGGCTGTGAGAGTGTGTTTTGGGGCAGTGAGCCAGTATGTGACCTTCAGGTTGAGGCCATCGTGTCTCCATCAGAAACAGGTCATTGTAAATTACTGGATGAATCTGAGGGGGCACAGAGATAATCATCCAACTTATAGAGTGTTACAGGAATGTTGTTTTGGATGGATACGAGATGCAGCAGCAAGAGACTTGGGAGGGCATGAAAGAGAGTTTTGTCCAAACGTTATATGGTCCGTAAACCTCGTGTGGATACAAGAAAATGTGGTGGTCGATATGAAAATACTTCAAATCAAAGCAAGAAATAAAAGTGAATAAAAACGGAAGTGAGATCTGCAGACTGACATCAAATGATATAAGTGCACATACTGTGGAGCTGTACGCCATATTTATGGCTCTAGGATGGGTTGGAGAAAACAAATCTGAAAGGGTCCTAGTTTGTAGTGATTCTTTATTGAACTTGTGTCTCTTTTAAGACAATAGTTGTGAGTAACGCTCTTATTTTTATCACTAGGAAGCTGTCGGTTAGCCAGCATTAATACGTGTGTCGCTAACAGGATCTTACCGGCGGCTGTAACCTCCGCTGGGTGAGTCTCCTCTGCGGGTGAGTCTCCTCTGCGGGTGAGAGTCTCCTCTGCGGGTGAGTCTCCTCTGCGGGTGAGAGTCTCCTCTGCGGGTGAGTCTCCTCTGCGGGTGAGAGTCTCCTCTGCGGGTGAGTCTCCTCTGCGGGTGAGTCTCCTCTGCGGGTGAGAGTCTCCTCTGCGGGTGAGAGTCTCCTCTGCGGGTGAGAGTCTCCTCTGCGGGTGAGTCTCCTCTGTGGGTGAGTAATGTGCATCTTTCATCTTGTGTCGGCGGTTTGAGAGCTAAAGCTAACGGTAGCACAACGACCGTTCGTTTTTCGCGGGGCCCCGCCCACCACTTTAGTTCATTGGTCCTTGGGGGCGTCATCTGTCTGAGCGCTACGTGATTGGCTGGGAGCGGGCAGGGCCTTTAACTGTGTAGTTAAATGACTGAAGACACGTGGGTGAGGAGGGGCGACATCTGAGATCTGTGTATTAAACACTCAGCTAAAGCGCTTCACATAATAATAATAATAATAATAATAATAATAAGCAGAACATCAGGACTGAATCTATTCAGCTGGTATCAGCTCAGAAAACATTGATTCTGTTAACAGAACTCAACTTCATGGTGCAAAATGTGACAAATAAACTCAAAATCTGCAAATAAACAGATCTGGTTTGTGTTTCTGTCATTGTGATTTCCTCAGTCAGTTGGAGCTCTGTTTTTCTTATTGCCTGCTGATTATTAACCTTTTTAATTCCTTGTAGAGCTGCACTCTGAAGCAGTCACTTAACATCTCTGAGTTGCACATTCATTGATATTTTAAATCAGCTCCATCTGTATGAATAAAGTTCAATAAAACTG
The DNA here is from genome assembly GCA_039737535.1 of Lagodon rhomboides. NCBI lineage: Eukaryota > Metazoa > Chordata > Actinopteri > Spariformes > Sparidae > Lagodon > Lagodon rhomboides. Next base: position 27,037,034 of record CM077804.1, on the reverse strand, counting down.
ATGATTTATCTTCCGTCAGTCGTTTCAGCTAAAAGTATTGATTTAAGTCCTTGGCAAATATTTTCTCATTTCTGTTTATTATCACTGTAAATGGAATAATTAAGTTTTTTCTTGTTGTTGGTTGGACAAAAAAAGATATCTGAAGACGTCACTTTGGACATTTTTCACTAATTTATTCCTTTAATTTTTTATTAAACTTGGATTTCACATAATTTTTTCTTTAACTGGCAGAAATGAGCTTCCATATCATTATGGATTCAATGATTTGTTAACAGTTGCAGCTCCTCTTCTGCTCTCCTGCAGCAGACAGTAAGTGTCTGTGCTGACGGCGCCCTCAGCAGGTGAACACAGGTCACTGCAGCTCTGCACACAGGCTATAATTGGCTCAAGCTGAGGGCTGCTGGGTAATCCAGAGCGTCTTACTGAGGCTGGAGGTTCCCCTCCATCACAGTCCAGCTGATCCGACGGCAGCGTTCACCTGCAGCCGTCTGTGATCTGTTTGCGTCGCCGTCGTCCTCTCACATGTCGGCCGTGTCTGGAGCTCACCTGTGTCGTCCAGGTAACACCTGACAGAGTGTGTTAGTGTTCCACCTGCTGCCTCTCACCTTCCTCACCCGTGTGGCCCTGCAGCCAAATACTGAGACCTGAACCAACACTGAGTGATCTTTACATTCAGACTGTTTTCATGTTCAGGATCCATTCCACCGGTTTCCACACAAACATCATCATTTATTCACACCTGGATTTCTCCAAACCCTCCAGACTCTGAACAACCTGTGACTGTTGCTGAATTGAAAAGTGAAACTTACTGATGAGCAGAAAGTCTCAGCTCCGGCTCTGAGTGGATCACACTGTTCTGAGGAGCTAGAAAACCTTAAAACTGCAGTTTGTTGGCAGGTGACTTCATCTCAAATGAGCCTGTTGACCTCAGCTCTGCTATATTCAGAGGTGAAGCTGCAGCCAGAGAACAGGCTGTAGTCATTATTGATTGATTTTTGAGTTTGTGTGCGTCATATGTAGGTCAGGTTGCCTCTGTGTCTGATAAGGCAGCAGGGATTGTGTTGTAATCAGACTGACAGTCGCCTGCTGTTGTTTATGGACTTCTGTCTGATCGATATATCAGGATGAATTTATCACTGTTTGGTCCTGTAACGTTGATTTGTGGGACATTTCTCTTTATTTAGTTAAGTGAAGGACCTGTGTAGTTATCAGACTGTCTGATCGACACGCCCTCGATGCGGGTGTTTCAGACTGAGGAGCAGCGACGTGTCCGAGTCGACTATAACTCCAATGCATTTCCCTGAGGCCCATACTGCACAGAATTTGGCACAAGTAAAAGCAGCACTTTTGTCAGAGTGGGGTATTGCACAGAAAGTCACTTGCCTTGTGACTGGTGCAGCAAATATGGGTGTTTGTGCCAAGGAGCTTCGTTTGCGTCACACAATTTGTGTGGCACATACTTTAAATCTGCTAACATCAGGGCAAAATCAAGGAAGATAGTGGGCTATTTCAAGAGCAGCACCACTGCAAAGGTGAGTTCCTTTATTTCATTGCAATATTCTAAATGACGCTGGGTTGTTAAACTTGCTGCTGCAGGGACATTTGAATAAATCACTTTTTGTTGGCTAATTTTACAGAGAGGCTGACAGGTGCAGGAGCAGATGGGCCGGCCATCACTGAAGCTCATACAAGAAGTGGAACCACGCTGGACAGCACTTACCATATGCTCCAACGTGTATATGACCTAAGGGAACCTGTAGGAGCAGCTTTGGCAGGTCCACCTACTGACATTGCCCCACTCATATCAGAACAGTATGACATAATAGCAGGATCTCTAAAAGTGCTGTCCCCGTTCAATGATGCCACAGTCGAGCTGTCAGAGGAGAAGAGAGTGTCGGGATCAAAAGTCATTCCCCTGTTATCAGTGCTACACCATGCACTGGAGGAGGAACTGTCCAAACTCCTGAGGGCACAGCACTCAGGCTGAGAGTCTGAGGAGGCAATTAAAGGAGAAACTATACAATGCAATCAATGAGCATCATGTCGCTGACGACACTGCTCGATCCGAGGTTTAAGAAGATCAACTTCTTTAGCCCCAAGAAGCTGCAGATGCAGAGAAGAGGCTCACTTTTGAATGTGCAGCTGTTATCTGAAACAGTGCCTCCTCCTCCTCCTCCTCCTCCTCCTCCTCCTCCTCCTGCTCCTCCTCCTCCTCCTCAGCCGCACACATCAGAAGCTTCTCAGCCTGTGACTCAAGGTAATAGATACATTCTAATTGTGTTACTGTAGGCCTATTTAGTCACTTATAGCCTGTTTCTCTACCCTCGGTAGCAAACTGGCATCAGTTGGACGCCACAGTCCTGCAGACGAGGACCTCAAATGTCACTGTGAACACAACAGTGGAGGTCCAAACGTACCAGGGTGAACCGAACATTGAGAGACTGGAGAAGCCCCTTGAGTATTGGGAACAACAGAAACAGGTATATCTGAACTTGTACAAACTTGCTGATGTGTTTCTGTGGACTCCAGCTTCATCTGTACCCTGTGAAAGGGTATTTACGAAAGCAGGAGAAATCCTATCAAAAAAGAAACCGCCTGAGGCCCAGCACAGTGGAGACGTTGTTGTTTTTGAATAAAAATGAATAAAACATCCCCATTGTACGTGTCACATTTTGTCCCTAGTAACACAAGCACATTCACATCACAACCCTCTGCCCAATTTGTTTCAACGTTCCCCTCTGTCCCTGCCATCACTCTATCAGGAAACAGACACTATTTTGATGAGTATATTCTTTGTTTATTGGCATTATCATTTAAGCACAATTCAATTCAAAGCTTCACGCATCAAAGCCATGGTGTCATTAGAATCACTCTGCCTGTTTTACATTTATTGTCCACTTGATGGCACAGTAGAGCAAATGAAGCACCATGAAGCTTCGGCCCATGAGTGAACTGATTGGATGGAAAGCTTCAATGCTTCATGAAGCTTCATCTCACCATCACTACCCAACACACAGAATCAATATCCTAATAATAATAAATGTATAAAGAGAGTAAAAGAGAAAAGTCGAACCTGTTCTCTGTGACTCTGTTAAACACATGTGTGCATGTTGTTGATCGCTCCAGTGACCTGGTTCTGGATGGTTCTACATCCGGTTCACGTCAGGATGAAGGTTTGTGTGAAGTGAGATGATTCACTCCGACATACTTCCGCCTTCGTCTCCAACTTTTACCGATGGAGATAAAGTCAAATTAATATTTCCAGTACCTCATAAATCAAGAATCATCGAGATCAGAAGTCATATGAACAAATTGTGAACAAGTTCATATTAAGACACCAAAATAAACGTGGTGCTGATTTATTGTATGCGAGTGACTGAAACAAGTTCAATTAAAACTAATTAATAACTAAATTTAGAAATAATCCCCCACTCTGATATGAGATATAAATGTGTATATATGTACAATGTTTCATAGTTTTTGACCAATAAATTAATTTGTGGTTAAATTTGAAGAATACACACACACACACACACACACACACACACACACACACAATAAATAATAATAAAACATCAAATTAAAATCAATTAAATATTATTTTACATAATAAAAATGATTTTTAAGCAGATGAGGGTGAGGTTTTTGGCCTGTCCCTCCCTGTTGTTGTTGTTGTACGTCAGCAGGCCTTTTAATTTGTAAAATGTTGGCAAAATGTTAAAATGTTCACATTTACATATTGTTTTAAGTATGATCTTATTGTGAAACAGTGTTTTTGGTAAAAATATATATTAACTTTAATAAATATTTACCAATTTATCGATGTCCCCTAATTTTACGTCAACCCTGTTACCCTAACCAAAAAAAACCCTATCAAAATAGTGGTACATTCCAGATTTGACATGATTTACAGGAGGTTGCATCATCTCTGAACCAAGATGCTAACAGCTCAGTGACAATTAAGTTTTGCTCATCTCTGATGTGCTATTTTTGATGTTTTTTCAAGGTTGAACCAGGGGGACAAACATACAACGTCAACCCTGTTACCATTTTTTATCATATAAATTCAATTATTTATTTCTCATAATATAATCAATATCTACATGTAATTTCCTTTCAAAGTACATAGCATGTGCTTTAGCTACCATTTGTTTTAGCTAGCAATGGGCAAATTAGCTTGAAATGGTCAACCCTGTTACTGTCAACCCTGTTACCTTTCCAGTAACAGGACTTGACATGTGAGTAACAGGGATGACACAGAATAGTGTTCACCCTAGTTTTACTGTCTGGCAGTAATTCTGCTGAACTCATTGCCTCATTTATATAGTTTTAACATTAGTGTTGTGTGATTGTACTTTTACAGATGCAAGTACCTCTTTCAATGTGAAAATGAGGCTTTCGATATTTGATAAGTTTGTATGGTCCTGCTTTCTACTATTGGCTACTATGTTGAATGAAATACTGTTCAATTGTCTTAAATTGCTATCACTTATAACATGTATGAAGCTAACACAAGCTATCACAAGCTAACATGTATGTTGCTGTAAGTTAGCTGAATGTGTCTGCAGTCACTACACCGGATACGAGTACAAGCTGCAATCTTCAAATTTAACCACAAAATTTATATATTTATATATATATATATATATATATATATATATATATATATATATATATATATATATATATATATATATATATATATATATATATATATATATATATATATATATATATATATATATATATATATATATACACACCAGCTGTTGTTGTGTCACATGTTTCAGGACCTTTTTATGTCAGTGTGTCGGGTTAACAGCAGAGTATGCAGTACAGGTGGTGAGGGATTTACTGTACGCTCAGAATGACTCATTTTAAAAGGTCAGACTGGAGGAACTGAACTCTATAAACTGTGAGGTCTGTTTTTTTCAAGGGGGAAACTTCAAGATCCCTGAAAAACCTAAACAATTAATTAAAAGGTCGGATTAACTTCTACTCAAATGCATAAACAATGAAAGTATCTCTAATAAAGTGTAACCTTCACAATCACAACACCAGAACAAACCCAGTGAAGTAACCAGTCAGATTTAACACCATCAAATAGAATATGAATCTTATTAGCTTTAGCAATTTCTTTCCTTATATTTAACACATCTTTCTGTATGATGTATGTATCTCTGTTCTGTATGTGTCAGCCTTTCACAGAGACTCGAGGATCTCTTTACCTGAGGACGACCAGATCAGACCACCTCAAAAAGAAGCCAAGTCAGGAGCTTTGGTTGGAATGTACATAATACACTCCAGTTTTATTGAGCTTTTATATTTTTTTTGGTTTAAATCACAAACAGTTGAAAGAAAAAGTACAGAAATGAGTTCACATGACAAAAGATTCCTTTTCTAAGGTCAGCACAAATCAAAGGTCAAAAAACAAAAAGGAACAACGTCCAAAAATCAGCCCTGACATCACCGAGCTCTCACCTTTTCTACCTTCACACCTCAACAACAACCTCAGCACAGCTCATTTCTCTCAACAGACAACATCGTTTGTCAAACAGGATCTAGCTGATCAATACATCAGGAGAGTCTCAGCAGCCCAAACATTCTGGGTGAACAGGCCACAGGAAGGTGTCAGTCGGTGCAGCAGCCGTAGATCAACTTAAAGTCAAACCACAAACTCATCTATCGGCCGGTGGAGGCAGCGGCATCACCAACACGTCCGTTCAGTCGTCACAGGACATATATTTCCATCTGACTTCAAATGAGTTCATCCAAAAGATTCAATAAGAACAATAAGAAAGTTACACAGCAGGCAGGCCATTGGCCAATAAAATCCTTAATGGGATCTAATATCAAAGTTAAGGTACAGATTTGAGAAAAACAAAGATTCCCCTTTTAGTCTAGAAAGATGATTATCTTTAAAATGCATCATGAACAAACATGCTTAATGAAACAATATGCACTTTAGCTACCTTGTGTCCCAACTTAACATAGATATACAACAAAACCTCTTAACATCTTTGTTTGACAACAACAAAGTCTTAACCAAACCAGTATGAGAAGATCGTTCATAAACTCAACATGGACTAATACATAGAAAATGACATATTTCAGCTCTATAACCATCAGTGTTGTGCTTAAAGTCTTAACAGAGTTTGTTTTAAATCAGAACATGAATTAATTAGAGTGCTTAATAAGACATTCATTGAACTTTAGGTCAGGTCAGATTCCTCTTTTACTCTGAAAAGACAATTCTTTAAAAAAATAATGCACAAAGGAAAATAAACAAATGTTAATCAAACCATCACCACTTAAACCATCTTACATCCTAACCTACATTTTACATGAGCTATGAGCTTCTATTTAACAAACTGCGATGATGAACCAGCTGTGTTTCAGTATGAGCTCTGTCTCTGTAAGTGTCGGGAATTATAGAAAGTCATAATTAAAAAAATATGTGAGGCGCAACAAGCAAATAATTAAAAAACCTGACTGTGAAGCACAAAAGAAGAAGAATCAAAAGGAACTGATGCAAAAAAATCACACACACGTCACACTGTTTATCTAAATCTGTGTTCAGTACGTGTTCAAGTGTGTTTTAAGATTTAAATGTGAACACATAAAGGTAATATTGATAACATTAAAAACATTACTCTGACTGTGAAAGTACGTTTTTAAAAGTTTGTCAGGTCCAAAGTGATTGTTTTGTTTGTCTCTGTGTCAGACTGCAGGTTTGTCAGCCAATAGAATAACTGTTGGAATCACATGGTATCTCTGTTTCGTTGGCATCTACAGTCTTGGTAGTTACAGTACGGACCCAGCAACTGTACGGCCCTAACGTTAACTAGCTAGCGTTAGCAACATTAATGTCATCATTTGCGTTAGCTAGTTTTAGCTAGCTGGATAGCGTTGGCAACATTAGCGACAACAGACAGGCAACCACTTGAGGGGATAAATCAGGTGCTGGAAGGCGCCGCTCAAGCCCCTCAGGAAGAGCGCCAGGCTTTAAAGCCAGTTTTTGTAATGGCCAAACTGTGAAATCACATCGTCACATGATGCACTGCATCACCCAAAAAGACTTTGTCACAAAAGCTAATAGACAAAAAATTCCCCTGCAGCCTTAAAAGCATTTCCCCCGAAGAACGCCATTATGAAAGAGACATCTGTAAAACTGTTGACACCAAGAACTGCAAACAGGGTCGATTATGAATGTTTGATCCCTGGTGGTTCTACATTTGTAAAACTTCTGAAACTCTACTGCACATATTCAGTGAGCTGCATAACCAGGAAGTAAACTTTTTTGGCGTATGTACAAGGCGAGCGATTCTCACTGGGCGCCATCTTTGCATCTGGTATCTGTTTATTATATAAATCTATGGGGCAGATGATTGGAACAACAGCAGTGTTGTGCGGTGAAGGGGGAGATGGAATGACTCGTTTAGTGTCTGAATGTTATCAATAAGACCTTTAACAGACAGAGAATCTAACACGTCTGTCATTGCTCTTAGTCAAATGGACAAATGCGTGCATAATTGTCCATGTCCAATAAGCCCACAGGCCTGGGTACACAGGCTCAGTGAATCTGAGGAGTCAAAGGTGTAAAGGTGTTCCAGGGTGTTCGAGATGACCTTGTAGAAGGACATAGTGCCACCGTCATGGTCGAGAAACACCCCAACTTTGTTGACACCTTGGGGGGGAATAGGAGCATCCCACACCTCACCATTATGCCAAGCCTTAAGTTTGGAGTCATCTGTTCTTTTGCCGAAACCCCATGAAATTGAATTACATCCAAGCTCAGCGTCATGACCTGTTCCTTTTCGCCCTACTCTCTTGTACGCAGCAAGTACATAAACAGAATCATTCGACACCATTACTCAACTCTACCTCCCAGTAGTGGCGCCCAGTCAGCCCCTCTTTGCACAACACCTGAGTAAGACTGTCAAACCTCTCTGGGTGACCATCATGATAGTTCAGCCAGCTACCACATGTCGCCTTCTTGTTGTCCTCAGATAGATGGAGGTAGCCGTTTGCTGTGTTTGGGTCCAGGGTGAGATCACAGGCGTCTGATGGAGAATCCAAAACAAAATGTGTGATTAATCATTCTGATGGATAACAACAGTTTCTTAAGCCGTGAATTATGCAGCGTATTTATGACTCAGAGAAGAACAGTAAATGACTTACACCAGATCAAATCTCTTTTGTCTGTGATATTTCTCACAGGAGGGAGGGCGGGCTTTGAGAAATCCTCAGTGACCAGTCTGCCTTTCTTGTAGTGGTAGATGGTTGCTCCAGTGTATTTCTTATTTTCAATGGCAGCGACAAGGAAGCGGAATCCGCGGCTGTTCTTCAGTGCTTTGGCAAGATGGTGGACACTTTTGGCTTTTTCTCTCATTTTGTCAAGAACATCATCTGAGTAGTACCATGGTTCTTCATGGATACACCCTTTTTCAAACGTATGCACGTAGTGGTCCATCGCATCCAGGCAGGGATCAGCACTCTGCAGGGAGGTGAAGACGAAGCACAGAGCATCATCGACACCTGCAGCAAGAACCTCTCTGTCCAGCTCTGACTCATTCTGGACGATCTTTGTTCCCTCCATCATTTCCACACAGGACCTGATGACGTTGATTTCTCTCTCTTTATGATCCAGCCACTTGTCTAGTTTTTCATGACTGAATGGTGACTTGTTTCTGTCTTCAAGGAGTTTTTCTACTGAGCTCTCGTCCTCTTTACCTTCACGGATGAGGGGGAATTTATCCCTCATGTTCTTCCGGAGTTTAGATGCATAAAGGTCACACCGTGTGTTAAAACCTTTTAACTCTCCTTGGATCTGTGGAAAATTCTTCATCATTGTGTTGTCCAGAGAATCGTTGCATCTCATTTCCATTTCCCTTAAATCTTCGAGAGCATTCTGCACCTTCCACACTAATCCAGCGCTGATCTCTCTCTTCAGCTCAGCTGCAGTCGTGTCATAATTCTTCAGAGGCGTCAACCAGACCGTCACTGGAACACTCTTCTCTCCTTTTTCTCCCAGCAGCTGTGGAAGCTCTACATAGGTCTTCACTGCTTCTACAAATGATGCAGGGATTGCTTGTCAAGATTGAAGTCTCCATAGAATTTGCAGGAGAATTTGTTGGTCAGGTCTTTTTCTTCTTCAGTCAGCTTGATGTCAACTTTACCCTCAACATTAAATTTGGGGATCTTCTTGATCACAGCCTCCATGTGGCCCTGGATGTCCTGAACGCTGCTGGCTTCTAACTTCTCACTGTCAAACACAAAGAAAGCATCTGCCCCATAAAGGATTCCTGTCACTACATGTGTTGCCGTGGTCCTCTCGATGGAATTCTTTCTGTTGGTTTATCATGGTTCCAAGTTGAGTCATTGGCAACTGTTTGAAGTTTGTGGTAGCTTTGTACTGCACACGTCACTCTGCTCTGATTCTTGAATTTCTTCTTATCATTCAGATACTTGGCAGATCCTCCAACTTCAATCAGTCCACTCAGGAAACTGGCCTTCAGAGAAGCTTCAATATCCAGCAGAGAGGACTTGGATTCAATGGAGTCAGATGCAGTGACTTTAAATGTGATTGTAAGGCTGAGGGGTATTAGTTATCTGTCCTGGGAGAGGTGTAATCCTACAGAAACAGGAAAACATCAGTAATCTGTTAGAGCATGGACAGAATTTTAATATAAAGACACAAAATGCTAAAAATCATTTGGATTTCTGAAGCTTCATCTTGAAGGTATTCTTGGACCAGAACAACGGAGAACCTGTGACAGTAGAATTGATGGTTTTGCAGAGAGCCGCTGGTCTATCAGTGAAGTTTAAGTGACAGACAAAAACGCTTTCAACACAATCACATCAAAAAACATGAAGTCAAGGACAACATGTGCAAATAAGTTTGGATGGTTTTTCTTGAAGCTTTCTGACACAAATAAGTCGATGACTGCTTGAATCTGCTGCTACGAGTCTGAAATACTGGCACATATTACACCGACAACTGATGTACGTCTGCTGGACAACAAGAGCGGAGGCGTTGCTGTTGGCTGCTGTATTGTTTAGCAGTTATACATCATTCATTTATTGCCAAAGACAATTCATGGCTACTTTTATTTTACTACAAAAGCAAAACAGAAGGACCTCAAGTAAAAAAACATATTGTAAAGAAATAATAAATGCTTTACACATCACATTTTCTTATTGAAGGACATTGTTCAAATCATCTTTTACTTTCTCTTTTTACATTTTTTTATATTGTGATAAACATCGTACCGTGGACTTTATATCCTGATGATATCATGCTGTGAGTTTCTGGTATCGTTACATCCCTGGTGTTCAGTAGTTTTGTTGATTAATTCTGGTTTATATCTGGACATTTTATACAAAGTATTCTACATATTGTGTTATAAATATGCAAAGCCACTGCCCTCTACAGGTTGAAACCTGTTATTGCAGTTTAATTTTGGCTTCAGCAGATCCTGAGGCAGGCGACAGCTTTCATCACCAATCAACCCAACCAACCTCCCTGCCACCTCCAAACTAACGTCTCCTGACTCGGCAGACTGTGGAGAGTATCAATGAAGAGCGGATTGAGCAATTATTAGGGCCCGAGCAGGTCATCGACCTGCGAGACCCTATTGAAATTGTAAGGATTATTCTTCTTATTATTATTTTTCTTTGTCCGAAACAAATGCATTTTTGGAGGCCTGAACATTGCGAGAAATGCGTACAAATTGGCAAACCTGTCAGAAGTGGTAAAAAATTGTATTTTCTTGGGGCCAATTTAACTTCCGTCGCACGGCCACCAGTGGGTGGCGCTACAAAAATTTGATGTGTTTTTTTGCCCTAAGTCTAACATAGTTTGTCGCACATCCGAAAACCTCATATCCACACGTTCCCTGAATTGAGCTGAGTCGTCTGATATAGACCACGCCCATTTCCGCCTCTAATTTTTTTCGTCAAAATCACGAAATATGGAAAATCAACTCTTTCGAGCTCCTCATAGGCCGTTTTACCGATGCGCACAAAAATTTGTACGTAGCATCTGTTGACTGTCCCTGACAACATGTTGTGTACAGAAAGTCCATATTCAAAAATATACCAAAGTTATGAATTAATAATTTTTTGACCATAATTGCAAAAACAGTGCATCTCCACATTGGTATGTCCGATTGCCATGAAACTTGGGTCGGTACCTCACCACGTTCCGTTTAGCGTCCGTGCAAAATTTGGGGACATGACCACAAGATGGCGCTCTTACAACTCAAGATTTTTATATTGGAACATCGGCTTGGTCGAAGAAGACGAAACTTAGTACAATCATTGCCCATGGTCCCCTGAGGTTAGCTGAAGAAGGGGTCACTAATCCGCCCCCAGGTGGCGCTCTGGTGGCAGTTTAAGCACATTTTTGACACTGTGACCCAAACCGTAACACTTAACCGAAATTTTATTCATATGGGTGGTACAGACTAGTGCCAGTAGCTCACACGCCAAAAATGACATGTTTCCACCAGCAGGTGGTGCTATAATCAGGGCAAACGTGTTTTGGCCAATAACTCCCACATACTATCTCGCATATTCATAAACTTTATATCCAGACGTTGCCTGAATGTAGCCGAGTCGACTGATATAGGCCACGCCCATTTCCGCCGACATTTCTTTTTTGTAAAATCGCGAAATGTGGAACATCAACGTTTTCTAACTCCTCATACACCGTTTGCCCAATGCGCACAAAAATTTGCTCATAGCATCTGTGGATAGTCCTGACAAAAAACAAGTGAACAGAATTTTGATATTCCAAAGAATACTCAAATTATTAAATAACAACTTCCTGTAGCGGTTGGTCACAACAGGAAGTGATGCATATCTCCACATTGATGTGTCCGAATGGCATGAAACTCAGGTCCTTACTTCCTCATGAGTCCCTAAGGCTATGTGCCAAATTCTGTGCAACTCGGCCTCAAGGGGGCGCTTTTATAGCAAAATAATAATTAAAAAAAACACTTCGCTGGCATGTTTCCCCGATAGGGGTGTCACGATACCAAAAATTCAGTAGTCGGTGCCAATACCAGTAAAATTACACGATTCTCGATGCCAATTTCGATACCACGGTAAAAAAAAAAAAAGGTTTTCTAAGATTCCATGTACTTGAACTTGAAACATGAACTTCTTCATTAAATATTTGAAAAATATAAAAATGTCATAACAAGACATACAAAACAGTGCAATAGAGCATAGACCAACATGATCATGTGAAAGTAATGGTCATAGTGCAACAACTCGGCTGTATTCGAAACCGCATACTACCGTACTGCCTACTACATACTGCGCCGTATGTACTGTATACTGCAGACTGAATGTGGGATTCAGTATGCAGTATACAGCAGACCGACGCCGTCCACACCGCAGTATACAGTATGCAAAGTTTCCCAGAGTGCATTTCGCGGCAACCGGCAGCGGTAAAGCTGCTAAAAGCTGTTTTAATTCTCGCTTTAGCGCTGTTAATACATCACTTTCTTAAGTTTTAATGTTTTTTTATGCGAGAAAGTACCTATTTAGATCCTTAATATACGATCAGTTTATCCAAACGACGCCTGTTTGTAAATTTGTTCCGACGTTTTCGGAGCTGTGAAGAGCCACCTGTGGGACCAGCGCTCCGGGAGGTCTCAGAGACAGCAGCCCGTCTCCTGATGTGATGGGCCGGTCACCCTTCGTCGTCATCCCGGGTGTGACAGCGAGCCAGTCATCTTAACCGCAGCTCTTTGAAGATTAACCGCTGGCTGGTTAAATTATTTTTGTAAGATAAATATTGGTATCATAAATGAAATCTGACGATGTGGCAGCTACGTTAGTTTGTTTGAATTAAAAGTGAAGCTTCATGTTTGTTGTGGACAAAAGAGCAGCGCTGCCCCAGCAGCCCTGTATGTACAGAAATCACCACATTTTAATAAATACATTCTTAAAAATGAGCAGATTATATTTTTTTCATTTCGTTACGTTTTATTGAATTGCACTCTCTTCCGCTCCAGCGCGTTGCATTGTGGGAAACAGTACGCAATGTAGACTGGTCAGATGCATACTGGAGATTTTTTCCAAATCAGTACGGCATCCGGGAATTTTTCGCATACTGCAGATTTTGCTTTTGTTTGCATACTGCATACTACATTTTGGCCAAATCAGTACGTACTAGTAGTATAGTATGCGGCAGCAACGTTTGCATAACGGCTTCTGTGGATTGATGATGACACCACGCTCGTCTGCCTCAAACACAAAGTGCGTCCACACACAACTCTTTGTGCCTTCTTTATCAACGAGTCGAGGCGGGGCGACTGCATCTTCCACGTGTGGGTTTCGTTATGTTATGTGTAGTTCCACTTGTTCGTGACCTGCTACTTCTGAATATAAGTATCGACTGGAACAGTCTGAGGCGTACACTGCCCCCATCAGCTCCGGAAGAGGCGCTGCACTGATGCCAACACCGGAATCAGTGCGAGCAGTTCTTCAAAAAATGGGCATCGTCAGTGTTTTGACATTTTAGAATCAAAAGGTATCGCAAGTATCGGTTCTCCTAACATCCCTATTCCCCGATATGAATGAAAATCAATGTGCACGTATACCATGACCAGATGTACAAAAAATCCTATTGGACCAATAACACAAACCCAACAGGAAGTCAGATATTGTCAATTTAGGTGTCACTTTTAGCGCTTAGCAAAAAATCGCCCAAGAATGCCAAAGTAGAGTGAAACAAGGTGGGGTGGAGTTCTCTCTCAGTTTGCATACTTTGTCTCAACCAAAAGAGGCACATTACCCATTACAAAAGCCTCTTTATTCAGGATTCTCACTTGATTCAACTTCTTCCAACTTCTGGGTATCTTCTTTCATCTCGCCTGTAGCAGCCCACGCTTGCAACAGCCTACACATTCAGCACGCTGCACAGAGCTTCGCAGGCTACGCATTCAGCAGGCAGCAGGCCACAAGTGCTGCAGACCGCGACGCTATCACTCGCCGACACGCGTGGACTGCGAGGGCCCGTTCATCGCTGCTTGCAGCTTTAATTATTATTATTATTATTATTATTATTATTATTATTATTATTGTTATACTTTTAGTTTTATTAACATCTATATCTATATTGAGCCCTGAGTTTGAGTCAAGCATAGTGCTGCTCAGCCCCACTCTCATGCAAACCAGGCTTCCAGCCAGAGAGCATGAGTGGCAGGGCAGCACACACATTAACGATTACAACACAACCATGTCCTCACTTCTCTAATCTCCCTCCCTGGTGTCTTCAGAACCAAAATACCTGTTTTCACTCATTTAGAACCAGCCGCCATTCAGAGTCAGGCTTCACAGAGCAACACTGGTGACATGAAACAACAACAATCATGTTGGTTTGTCATTGTTGTTGTTGTTGTTGTGGTTGTTGATGTTGTTGTTTGGTGACAATGGTCACATTGAGCTTCGCTCATTCTTGCTGTCGTCTATATGAATGTTGGTTTGGTTAAATTAGTGTCACCATTATGAAATGACTTCAAAGACAGTTAGAATGAAACATATTCTTAATACGAGTTTAGTCAAGACTTACCTAGGATCAGTGTATCTTCCAGAGCATCATAGAGCATTCCCAGGGTGAAAGGTCGACCCAGGGCAGCAACTTTAAGGGAATCTGAGCGGTCCATTTCTTCAACCTGTAGAGAAAAGTCAGGTTAGTGAGCACGTCGCCTTCTGTACAGCATTTACACTGTGTTTATAACAGGAGGAGTCAGCCTACAAGTCTACCGGGTAAATGCAGTACTTCCCTGTAAACACTAGTTTGATGCTGATACTGTCACACAGACTGGAGCACTGAAAAAGTCTAAACACAGTTTAAAAAGGTTTTTGTCTCCACTCAGTTTGTCCTCACCTGGTGAAAGGTGTGTAGATCAGCTGAGATGTGAGAGTCTTCTTGACTTCTGACTGGAGCCTCCAGAGTGACCAGTGATGCTGCAGGACTCCTTATATCCTGTCAGATACTGACTCCTCCCATGACACGCCTCCTCCCACCATGACGTGAAGTCTTTCCACAGAAATGATGAACTATGAAGATAAAGACCTTCCAATGACGCAGCATTTCTGTGGAATGAAAACTTGAACAGGCTCCTCCAGTGTTTTAATTGATTTCTGATTAACTAATAAAAAAACAAACATGTGATACCACAGTAACAGAACAGAGTCTGCAGAGGTGCATCTATGTATTTAACAGGACTTTACTCAGGGCACAAGTCTTAAGTTTCATGAGCTGAAGTAGTTTTTATCACTTAAACCGTTTAGTACCAGTATAAAATGACTGGATTACTGATGGATGAGTCCCTTCTGTCACACATCAGCCAGACATCTCTGGCTTCTTACTGGTTTTAACAGACGACATCACATCACTCCTCTCCCAGCTGCTCTTCGCCGGCTCCCTGTCCGTTTTAGAATGGATTTTAAGATTTTACTGATTACTTTCAAAGCTCATCTGTGTCTTTCCCCAAGTGACTTCATATCCTGATGATATCATGCTGTGAGTTTCTGGTATGGTTACATCCCTGGTGTTTAGTAGCGTTGTTGATTGCTTCAGGTCTATATCTTGATGTTTTTATACAAAGTATTCTACATATTGTGTTAGTAAGACATGCTGAGCCCATATGAGCCTATTCGAGACTCAAAACTAAGGGTGACTGCGGATTTGCCATCAGGACCCCTCGACTTTGGAACGATCTACCTGAGGAGATAAGGCCCGCAGAATCACTGACCTCTTTTAAATCACTTCTTAAAAGCCACTTTTACAGACTTTTATGTGAAATCCCTTTTTTTAAACTTATTTTTCATCTTTCCATCTTCTGTTCCTTTTACTGCTCCTCCTAGACGACTTATCTGTTTGTAATTCCTACCTTGTGATGTCTTTTTCATTTTACTGCTCACAACCTTTTTATTTATTCTTTATTCCTTGGATATGATGTCGTCATCTAATCGTCCTTTTCTTTCTCTTCCTCTTCTGTGATTTTGCCTAATTTATCACTTCTGCCTTCTTGTTGTAACTCACCTTCGACGAGACTTTGTTGTTTTTGTCTCGACTGTTGACTGTTTACTCTGTAATTATTGTCTTCCTGGGTTTCCTGCTTTTTGCGTGATGGTCAAAACACTCGGTAAACTCTGTTTTTAAAGGTGCTATAGGGAAAAAAGGTTTATTATTATTATTATAATTGTTATAAAATGATAGGAACGAGTTTGCACATACATTTAACTGATTTTATTCATGTTTAATTATGTTTTGTGATAGAAATGTGATGAGTATCGTCATTTTTGCACAGCCACGTTTCCTGTAAAAACATGTTGCTTTCAGCTTTTAAAAAAACAAGAGAGCCGAAATCACGGCCTGTCCTGTCGACCCCATGGGAACTTTCTCCTGAAAACTTTGTCCGGTAGTGACTGAAGAGACACAGATAAAGTATTGATCCTGTTTGAACGGTGTCATCAATCACACATATGATGTCAATCACACAGTTTGTTGTTATTAAAGTAAAACCTCATGTAGTTTTGTGTTAAATCTGCTCATATTGAACTGCAGTTCTGTGAAAGGAGGGTTGGTTCTGGTTCAGTTCTGTGAGCTGCTGCTATACGGGAGCAGCTCTACGATATTTTAGTTAGGAGACGACGTCACCGATGACACTCGGCTGTGGCGTCTTTTTCACAGTCTGATGTTTCATTAACAAACATCAGACTGTTTTATTTATGACACAAGTGATGGGACTGAGGTATTTATAGAATAAGAATGGCTATTCTCTGTCATGTCTGTCTATGTGGATTTTGATGGAGATTAAAATGCATTTTTTGATAATAAAAACAATTAGCTTAAAGTGCACATGGCTTAAAATAAGTCCCCTGTTGTGATTCCTTGCACATGTTGCTGCTGATGTTGTCCACAGGATGAACGTCCACCCTTCAATGTTCTGACCCCACCAACATTGAGTAACACATTCTGCCACCTGTAATCTGTAACTCTGCAGGCTGATAACAGCAGAGACACACTTAATGTCTCCTTCAACTCTTTTATGTTTGATTACCAAACATGAAATCAAGTGAGTAGAGGGTCGCATACAAGTTCACACAGCAGGTAGCAGCTGTGCAGCCTCTTTGTTGATCACCCGGGCACAGTTTGCATTTTACTGTCATGTTCTCGTCTCTTTGCCCATGAATATAAGATATGCAAACACTTCCATGGCGATAAGGCTGCGCTCTCTGCCATCTTGATACCTGAGTTACATCTTCGCACGCACCAACACAACACAACCATACTTAGACATTCACAGGAGGCCGCCTGCTGCCTGTCAGGAGGAGGAGAGACGGAAACAGTGCGAATGCATCAGCGATTTTCTTAATAAGGTTATTTTTTAAAGGAATTATGGTGAAATTCTTACAGTAATTGATTTCTTAGAAATGTGCTGCTGCTCAAAAGTTTGAGGTCACTGACGAATGTCTTTTTTAAACAAAAGCGCGATTTTATTAAATTGAAATAACATTAACTTAATCAGAGACACAGTATTAATGTGATAAATTACTATTTTATTTGGAAAAAGCTGATTTCAGTGAAATATCTACATATGAGTACAGAGACCATCTCAGCTGCCATCCCTCCTGTGGGCCAATGTAACACAGCGTAAAATAGTAATTTATCACATTAAAAATTTCTTAAATGTGTCTCTGATTAATATAATGTTATTTCAATTTAATAAAATTGTGCTTTTGTTTAAAAAATAAGGACATTTGTCAGTGACCTCAAACTTTTGAGTGGCAGTACATTTCTAAGTAATCAATTACTGTAAGAACTTCACCATAATTCTTTGTTCCCTTTGTTGTCAAAAAAATAACCATATAAAGAAAATCCCAGATGCATTCGCACTGTTTCCGTCTCTCTCCTCCTCCTGACAGGCAGCAGGCGGCCTCCTGTGAATGTCTAAGTATGGTTGTGTTGTGTCGGTGCGTGCGAAGATGTAACTCAGGTATCAAGATGGCAGAGAGCGTGTGTTTGCATATCTTATATTCATGTACGAAAAGGACTAGAATATCACTGTGAAATGCAAATGCTAACATGATGACACATGTGTTGTCTGGTGATCAATGAGCCTTTTAACATGACAAACCTGATTAGCTAACACAATGAGCCATTCGCCCACAGGAGGGATGGCAGCTGAAGTGTCTCTGAACTCGTACTGAGATATTCCATAAAAAAATCAGCCATATCCAGCTACAATAGTGAGTTGGTTGTTTATGTCAATTCTGCTCTTGTTTAAAGAATAAGGACATTTTCAAACATTTTGAGTGGAATCGTACATTTTAAAAATAATGAATCAGTTACTGTAAGAATTTTCACAGAATTTCATTTTTCCTTTTGATGCTACAAAGAAATCGATGCATTCACACTGTTTCCGTCTCTCTCCTCCTCCTGACAGGCAGCAGGCGGCCTCCTGTGAATGTCTAAGTATGGCTGTGTTGTGTTGACCATGGAAGTGTTTGCATAACTTAAATTTATGAGTGAAATAGATGAGAACATAGCAGTAAAATGCAAATGCTAACATGATTGCACACAAGTTTTCTGATCAGTAAGCCTTTTAACATGACAAACTTGGATTGAGACTTGGAGGGATGGCAGCTGAAATGGTCTCTGTACACATACCGAGATAGTCCATTAAGAAAAATCAGCCATATCCAGCTACAATAGCCATTTTTGTTGTTTTTGTCAATTCTGCTTTTGTTTCAAGAATAAGGACATTTCTAAGCGACCCCAAACATTTTGAGTGGAATCGTACATTTAAAAATAATGAATTAGTTACTGTACGAATTTTCACAGAATTTCGTTTTTCCTTTTGTTGCCACAAAAAAACATGCATTCACACTGTTTCCGTCTCTCTCCTCCTCCTGACAGGCAGCAGGCGGCCTCCTGTGAATGTCTAAGTATGGTTGTGTTGTGTTGACCATGGGAGTGTTTGCATATCTTATATTCATGGGCAAAGAGACGAGAACATGACAGTAAAATGCAAACTGTGCCCGGGTGATCAACAAAGAGGCTGCACAGCTGCTACCTGCTGTGTGAACTTGTATGCGACCCTCTACTCACTTGATTTCATGTTTGGTAATCAAACATAAAAGAGTTGAAGGAGACATTAAGTGTGTCACTGCTGTTATCAGCCTGCAGAGTTACAGATTACAGGTGGCAGAATGTGTTACTCAATGTTGGTGGGGTCAGAACATTGAAGGGTGGACGTTCATCCTGTGGACAACATCAGCAGCAACATGTGCAAGGAATCACAACAGGGGACTTATTTTAAGCGACTCTGACAAATTACTGTTCTCAATAGTTTTTCTTTTCTGATGTAACAAGAAAAGTATCCTGTTTGATTCATGTAATCCATATATATCCGTATTGTATTGTTTCATACATACAGTTATTTATATACTAACATGAACTGCATCGTTGGAATCTGCGTCGGGGTGAACGGTTCTAATGAGTCATTATGAAATAAGAAGTTAAAATTATGAGATAAAAAAGTGATAAACATGAAAAAAAGTGTTGAAGTAGGAAGTGCAAATTTTATTAATTTGTAAATTGAATGGTGTGAATGGTCTGTAAACCTCGTGTGGATACAAGAACATTTGGTGGTCGATATGAAAATACTTCAAATCAAAGCAAGAAATAAAACTGCAGATCCAGTGAGTGAGTTTTATGAACATAAGGAAGTTAAATACAAAGATTATGTGCGGGTTTTTTTACAGATCTGTCTGATCTGTCAAAATTAGACGAACAGGCATTGTACGAAAGGAAATCAATAAAGAGTGTCAGCAGCACTGGGATCAGGAGATACAAGGAGGACATTTATGATCCATTCAAAACAGAGTTGGTGTTGGTGTAAGAAGAAGGAGAGGACGTAGAAAAGAGGAGACAATTCTGACCCGATTAAGAAAAGGACGCAGTAATCTGAATAGTACACTTCACATTACAGGGAAGCATCCAACTGGCTGCGACCAGAACCTGTAGAACATGTGCTTGTCAATAACAGTAGTAGAGAGGAAGGACATGATGGAGGAGAATGAAAAGATCAGGGTTAGATGGAGCAGGAATAAAGAACACATTGGAGTGTGGTGGACGAGGACCAGGTAGAAGATGACTGGTCAGCTTCCTGATGAGATCAGGACTGAAGGGGACATTTGAAAAAAATAGAATGTTAATGTTTGATAAATCCAAAGGGTGGCAGCAGTGTAAGTTTTAGGATTCAAGCCGCTAATAAAACTCGAAGAAGAAGAAGAAGAAGAAGAAGAAGAAGAAGAAGAAGAAGAAGAAGAAGAAGAAGAAGAAGAAGAAGAAGAAGAAGTTGTAAACGAGAAGCAGAATTCACGCAGTGAACCATCTCAACCACACTCTACGATCTTTGGTCGTGCACCCGCTGTGGTCATTTATTCCTCCCGCCACACGGGGGCGACACATCAGCCCGCTGCCGCTATAAAACCTGCACAGCGTCACTGAAGCCCGAAACAACCGGCTGTCAAATCTCCCCGTGTGGCTTGTTGTGAGTTTGTCAGTCGACAGTTAGAACTTGTGTCTCTTTTAAGACAATAGTTGTGAGTAACGCTCATATTTTTATCACTAGGTCGCGTTTTTTAACCGGAAGCTGTCGGTTAGCCAGCATTAATACGTGTGTCGCTAACAGGATCTTACCGGCGGCTGTAACCTCCGCTGGGTGAGTCTCCTCTGCGGGTGAGAGTCTCCTCTGCGGGTGAGTCTCCTCTGCGGGTGAGAGTCTCCTCTGCGGGTGAGTAATGTGCATCTTTCATCTTGTGTCGGCGGTTTGAGAGCTAAAGCTAACGGTAGCACAACGACCGTTCGTTTTTCGCGGGGCCCCGCCCACCACTTTAGTTCATTGGTCCTTTGGGGCGTCATCTGTCTGAGCGCTACGTGATTGGCTGGGAGCGGGCAGGGCCTTTAACTGTGTAGTTAAATGACTGAAGACACGTGGGTGAGGAGGGGCGACATCTGAATGATCTGTGTATTAAACAAACAGTTAAAGCGCTTCACGTCATAATAATAATAATAATAATAATAATAATAATAATAATAATAATAATAATAATAATAATAATAATAATAATAATAATAATAAGCAGAACATCAGGACTGAATTTATTCAGCTGGTATCAGCTCAGAAAACATTGATTCTGTTAACAGAACTCAACTTCATGGTGCAAAATGTGACAAATAAACTCAAAATTTGCAAATAAACAGATCTGGTTTGTGTTTCTGTCATTGTGATTTCCTCAGTCAGCTGAAATGACTGACGGAAGATAAATCATCAGTTTTATTGAACTTTATTTATACTGATCTCATTTAAAATATCAATGAATGTGGAACTCAGAGATGTTAAGTGACTGCTTCAGAGTGCAGCTCTACAAGGAATTAAAAAGGTTAATAATCAGCAGGCAATAAGAAAAACAGAGCTCCAACTAAAAGTATTGATTTAAGTCCTTGGCAAATATTTTCTCATTTCTGTTTATTATCACTGTAAATGGAATAATTAAGTTTTTTCTTACTGTTGGTTGGACAAAAAAAGATATCTGAAGACGTCACTTTGGACATTTTTCTCTAATTTCTTCCTTGAATTTTTTTTTCACATAATTTTTCTTTAACTGGCAGAAATGAGCTTCCATATCATTATGGATTCAATGATTTGTTAACAGTTGCAGCTCCTCTTCTGCTCTCCTGCAGCAGACAGTAAGTGTCTGTGCTGACGGCGCCCTCAGCAGGTGAACACAGGTCACTGCAGCTCTGCACACAGTCTATAATTGGCTCAAGCTGAGGGCTGCTGGGTAATCCAGAGCGTCTTACTGAGGCTGGAGGTTCCCCTCCATCACAGTCCAGCTGATCCGACGGCAGCGTTCACCTGCAGCCGTCTGTGATCTGTTTGCGTCGCCGTCGTCCTCTCACATGTCGGCCGTGTCTGGAGCTCACCTGTGTCGTCCAGGTAACACCTGACAGAGTGTGTTAGTGTTCCACCTGCTGCCTCTCACCTTCCTCACCCGTGTGGCCCTGCAGCCAAATACTGAGACCCGAACCAGCACTGAGTGATCTTTACATTCAGACTGTTTTCATGTTCAGGATCCTTTCCACCGGTTTCCACACAAACATCATCATTTATTCACACCTGGATTTCTCCAAACCCTCCAGACTCTGAA
The DNA here is from genome assembly GCA_039737535.1 of Lagodon rhomboides. Taxonomy (NCBI): domain Eukaryota; kingdom Metazoa; phylum Chordata; class Actinopteri; order Spariformes; family Sparidae; genus Lagodon; species Lagodon rhomboides. Next base: position 27,014,789 of record CM077804.1, on the reverse strand, counting down.
CAACCTGTGACTGTTGCTGAATTGAAAAGTGAAACTTACTGATGAGCAGAAAGTCTCAGCTCCGGTTCTGAGTGGATCACACTGTTCTGAGGAGCCAGAAAACCTTAAAACTGCCGTTTGTTGGCAGGTGACTTCATCTGAAATGAGCCTGTTAACCTCTGCTCTGCTATATTCAGAGGTGAAGCTGCAGCCAGAGAACAGGCTGTAATCATTATTGATTGATTATTGAACCTGAACATTTTGTGCATACTTAAGTCACAGATTATCAAAAACATTAAGACCTGAAAGAAATTAAGAAATTCTTTTTTTGGGCTCTTGATCAGAAAGTTTAAGAGTTGATTCATAAAACTAAGGTGTGTGTGTGTGTGTGTGTGTGTGTGTGTGTGTGTGTGTGTGTGTGTGTGTGTGTGGGCGGGGTCTAAGCAGCTCGATGACCCTCAGCTCTAACAGGAAGTGCTGTGTGCAGCAGGTTCACGCTTGAACTGTGCTGCTGCCACACGGCTCGCTGTGTGTGTGTGTGTTTCCTCACTCTGTGTGTGTGTGTGTGTTTGGCGATGTGTGTGTGTGTGTGCTGGGCCTCTGTTCCCTGGAATGTCCTGTGAAGAGGACGTGGTCCTGCAGAGCTGGGGCTGGACCGACCTGTGTGTATACTCACCGCCTTCTACGTGTGTGTGTGTGTGTGTGTGTGTGTGTGTGTCGTATGTAGGTCAGGTTGTCTCTGTGTCTGATAAGGCAGCACGGATTGTGATGTAATCAGACTGACAGTCGCCTGCTGTTGTTTGTGGACGTCTGACTGATCGATTTGTCTGACTGATCGATATATCTGGGCGAATTTATCACTGAGACGTTTTCATTCTGACCGCAGTTTATTTCTGTTTGTCTAAGTTTTGTCGTTGTGTGAATCTGAGAGGTCTCACCAAAGTCCATTCAGTTTTTTCTGTAGTTTTTGCTCACATCACCAGGTGGCCTCAAAGGCTTCAGCTGGTCTGTGCAGTGATCTGATGATTCAGTGACATGAAACACTAAAATTACAGTTCCACACCGAGTTAATACGAGACAGAAGGCGCCTGCTGCATTTCCCTCGTCTGCTGAGGGACCTTTTGTCAAAATGTTGTTTAAAAGCCCAAAAAGAACTTTGTATTGTATCTGTCAGATGTTCTCCATTCAGCTGGATGAGCTGTTAGCACTTCCTGTTAGCACTTCCTGTTAGCACTGGGACCGACCTGTTAACTATCACTGGGTCACTTTTGATACTGAAGGAAACTTAAAAACATGAAGATTCTCAGGGGAGACTTCTCTCTGATTTCTGATGAGGCTCACTTCCTGGATTTAATCTTTTTTTTTTTGGTCAAGTTGAGCTCACGCAGCATCTCCTCACGTGTGAAGCAGCCACTCAGCGCTCACTGTAAAGAAAACCTTCACTCTCTGTTCTTCTTCTTCTTCTTCTTCTTCTTCTTCTTCTTCTTCTTCTTCTTCTTCTTCTTCTTCTTCTTCTTCTTCTTCTTCTTCCTCTTCTTCTTCCTCCTCCTCCTCCTCAGCTCCAGCTACTCCTCAGCAGCGTCAGACTCGGAGAAGGAGCAGCAGATCGCGTCCACCATGTCCAGACGCAGCCTGCGGCTCGATGACGGCCTGTTGGATCGCGGTCTGCCGCACAGCAGCGCCTCCTTCAGTGTGGGAGGACCCAGCTGGAGGAGCAGCAGGTGAGGAGCTGGTCTGCTGCTCATTACTCAAGTTTTCACAGTTGACTCTGCTCCTCCTCACTCTTTTACTCATCCACGTTCTTGTGTCTTTTTCCTCCTCCTCCACCTCTGGCTCTCCCCCATCCTCACCTTCGTACTTTCCCTTCCTCTCCAGGTCGATGAAGTCTCGTCGGTCCCAGCAGCTCTCCGTCTCCTGCTCGGAGTCTCTCCTCCTCAGTACTCCTCGTAAGCTGGCGGCTCCGTCGCTCCTGAACAGCAGCGTGGCGTCCGACGCCTCCCTGCTCTCCTCCCTGCTGGACGACTCCTCCGTCCAGGAGTCCACGATGGTCGACACCTTCTGGGGTAAAACTCCTTTTTCCTCTTCAGTTATCTGCAATCAGCCCAAAGACCAGAGAAAAGTGACCACTGCTGAACTTGATACTTTTACTACATGACTCTGAGAATACTTGTGTACTTCTAGTGAAGCAGTATTGTGAATGCAGTGAGCATTCTGTTTGTTCCTCAGAACAAAATAAGTAAAACAGAAACATTTTGAAATTAAAAATCGTCGAGGCTCAAAGTAACAGCACTTTTACCATCAGGAGAGATGAGGCTCCCAGGATCAGTGACTTCTGTTACATCACCTCCTCAATCCCACTTTTATAAACTGTCACCCTTTTTTCTTTTTATTCCTTTTAATGCTCTTAGTCTATTTATCTGTCTTTAATTCCACTCATGTGACCGTCCATTGATTTTATTCTTTTCTTTGCATGTTTTGGATTTGTTTGAAAAGTTCTCTGTAGATAAAGAGTTAAACTGTGAATTCTTGTCTGACGTCGATCTTCCTCCTTTGGTTTCCAGGTTTGGATCACGACGTCGATGCCAAAGGTCAGTTCACTGGATATAAACATCATGTTTTTTCATTAATCAGTAATCAGATTGACTTCCTGTCAGTGAGTCGTTCCTGTCTGTGTGACAGAAAGCACCATCGTAGCGGAGCACAGCACCATCCTGGCAGACCGCACTCTGATTGGTTCGGACTGTCCCAAACACCCGGTGCAGACACTCAGCCGGGTTTACTGTAAAGACTGTGAGCTGCAGTCAGACAGGAAGGAGTCCACACACTGCGCCTCCTCCAAATACACCTCCACCTCCTCCGCTGTGACGGGGCCGAGACCAGGACCCTCAGGGACCGGAGACCAGGAAACGCCCACCATCTACTGCAGAGACCGGAGCCGCAAGAACCGCACAGGTGACGAGATGCATTTATTGTTACTGTTATTGTTCAGTGTGCAGCCAGCAGCTATATATGAGCACACATGTTGTTTTATGTTCAACATGGATCGTTGGTTTAGACAATTCTCGTTATGTGTTGGTGATGTGAGCGAACAGACTCGGTGCCACTTTGTAAAATCTGAGTTCCTCCGCCCCTCGTAAGAAATAAAAGGTCAACAAAAACATAAATTTTCTTCAATATTTCAGTGTAAAAGTCGTCTCTCCTCTTCTGTGCGCATGTTTGTTTCATTCTGTGGTCGTGGAAACAGTCTGATCAGCTGTATGTCATCTGCTCGAGGTCTGATGCTGATATTTGTTATCTGCACTGGTGCCTGAGAGTCGACCTCGAGCGTGTTCACCGGCAGCTCAGCCAGGCGTCTTCATTTACACTCTCACTTCTTTTAGGTGGAGGATTCATTCATTCATTCATTCATCCAGTTCGTCTGGAAGTGATAAAATAAAAATAATGCAAAAAGAGTTTGAAGTAAAGAGAAATGAGTTGTTTTTCTTCTTCAGTTCAGGCCACTGACAGTGTGGAGGAGCTCCCCCTTGTGTTCATGTAGCACAGGAGTTAACAGATGTGTTTTTTTCGAGGCTGATTACTACACTGATTATTAGTAATCAATTAATAAGTCATCCAAACACAAACACTTGAATACCTTTTTGTATACAGGTGTCATGAAATGCTGCAAAGTAACTTTTCAACATTATCCTTCAAAACAAAAGGTGCAGAGATCTCCCAGCAGCAGCTCTCGTGAGTTTAACTGAAGATTAAATTTGTATTTCATTTCAGCCTGCAGTGTTGATAGGCTGGTACTCTTGAAGTGCAGCCAATCAGATGGTGCTGTGGGCGGGACTACAGAAGTTGACCTTGATTGTAGACCTAGTGGCAGTAATGCTGCTGTAATGTTGTGATTTCTCCTGACGGCAGCCGGCTCGTCTCAGCAGAAAATGATCTTATAGTTTTAGGAATCTCAGATCAGCTGTTTGTTTAACAACCTTTCCTCAGCAGGTGTTCTGGCGTCCGTGAGGGACAGGTCAGCCGCCCACCTGTTTCCTCTGTTCTCTCTGCTTTACCATCAGCTGATGCTGCAGAGACGCCACGATGTGACAGGTAGCAGACCTGAGCCGGTTTCTCCTGCACCTCCAGACTGTTTGTCAGCCGGGCAGGAAGTTAGTTCAGATATCTGAGTCAACAAAGGTGTTTAATTAAAAGAGATTTTGAGTTAAATTCTAAAAAGCTGCTCAAACCTGTCGATTTATGTTGCACTGAAAAACCAGTTCAACAACCAGTAATCTTCAGTCTGGGTTGTTATGAATTAATTAATAATTATGAGATACAAACTTGCACATTTTACAGAAGATCAGTGGTTCAACTCAAGTCGCTTGTAGAGCAGCAGCAGCAGGAGGAAATCTGATTGGCCAGACTCCTCACAGTGTGTAGCTGCTGGCCAATCAGAGCTCATTGTGTTGCTGCTCTGTTTGATAAGTCAGCACTCAGTCTAAATGTCTGTATTTGACATCATGAGATAATTTCCTGCCCAGCTGTGATTCTTCTCACCTTCGCTTTTCATCTAAGACTCACGTTCAGGGTTTTCACTTCCTGAAACATCGACTAAGAGCCGCCTCCTCCTCCTCCTCCTCCTCCTCCTCCTCCTCCTCCTCCTCCTCCTCCTCCTCCTCCTCCTCCTCCTTTGTCGCTCTGCCAACAAATATTTGTATAACTCTGCGTATGTTGATCACTTCCTGTTTGTCACCACCTGTTTGAGTCAAACTGAATCACTCTCTGGCCTGTCCTGCACATTGTTCCTGATGTGTCTGTCTTTACTGAAGTTTGACTCTCGGCTCTTGCAGATGTGCTGCAGCTGTGGTTGGGCTCCTGCCTGCTGTGTGTCAGGAGAGCTGCAGCCTGCTGTGCGTCTGTGCTGACACACACCTGGCAGGTGTGTCAGGGCCTGACCTCAAAGGTCAACACACAGTGTGATAACAGACATGCAGGTACTGACTGTCAGAGTCTGTTTGTAGGTGTGGGAGCGTACCTGTCCACTTTGATTCTGACCAGACGCTGGTGTCGAAACCTGCATGAAATCAACTAAAAGCAGATCTGTTCTTTTCTTCTTCTTCACCTGGAGTTCACCTGGAGTTCAGTTACCTGTGCATGCTCTGATAAAGCGTTTCTTTCCGTCAGTGTAGAGTTCACAGTGGATACTTCCTTACTGCAGTGGCTGTGTGTGAACACTAACACTGCACATGAAGGCAAAACCCATTCCAAGAGTGTCGGTAGGTTCTTGTTCCTCCAGAACAGCTCCAGTGCTCCTGGTCATAGTCTCTCCAAGTCCCTAGTAAATTATTACCAGGACTACACACAGAACCTGTAGAACCTCCTTTAGGTTCCTTAAATGCTGTTAGAGAGATGACAAGCACCTTTTTAAGAGACAACTAGAACCTCTTACAGTTCACCTGGAACCCATTCAGTAAACACCAGAACCTGCGTACTGCCTCAGTGACCACTAGAACCTTCTAAACGATCATTAGAACTATCGGACCTTCAAATCACCACAGAATTACTACAAGGACAACCTGTAAGACCTCTACACCATCCCAATAAACAGTGGAGCCTCCAGAAAGACTTCCAGAACAACCTACTGTAAAGGAGCTAGAGAACTTCAGCAGTCCTACAGGACCACTGTGAACACCCACAGGACTCGTAGAAACATCCCCAGTAACCACTAGAGCAACTTATAGGATCACAAGAATCTCCCCATAACCTGTAGAACCACCTAATGGACCCTTAAATCACACCACATGGACTAACCCCTAAAACCTCCTCCGTGACCTGCAGGACAGCTTCTAGAACCACCCATGGGACCGTTGAAGTGTCCTTTAGGACCACTAAACAGCCTTTAGGAACTGTCCAACCACACCTGTGACCACTAGAACCTCCTGAAGGATTTCCAGCACTAAATAAGTTCCTCACCGTTCTGTGATCACATAGCTTCATTAGGGCCGATAGAACTACCCAATGTCCTCAGTGTCCAAGAGAACCCTCTCCAATGACCACTAGGTTCTCCTATAGGACCACAAGAACCACCTGGAGGAACCTCTGTCCTTTTTTTAAAGGAAAATGAACTTGAATCTGATGGTAAACAAGCCATCAGTGAGTCTGGGACGTTCTGGGTCACTGTGTTCTGTTCCGTGATGCTTTGAATCAGATAATGAATTGTTCTTATTTTGGATCACGTCCTGTTTTTTCCTGCTCACTCACTGCTCACCTGCCGTTCTTCTCTCCCAAACAAATGGGCTGCACCCCTTCGCTTTGGCTGTTGCCGTGGCAAAATGCAAATGTCTCTGCCTGCAGTGAGTGCTGGTCCTCGGCTCAGAGGACGAGCTGAGGCGTCGCCTGAGTCCTGACTGTGTTTCCTGTCTGCTGCAGCTCGATCCAGTCACTGTGGAGTCATGAACCTGAGGGAGCCCACCAAGAGCCAGAAGGAGCTTCATCCCAACGGATCTCTGTGTGAGTTAGAGACACACACACACACACACACACACACACACACACACACACACACACACACACACACACACACACACACACACACACACACACACACACACACACACACACACACACACAGCTCCAGTCCAGGTTACTGCTGCATTTGTCATGACGGAAAAAAGTTATCTTAAATCACAGTTCTCATATTTTTGAATCGAGCTGATAGTTTCTGTCATTTGTGTGCAACAAAGGGATTTGACAGAATTTGGGGGCGCGTGAAACAAAATTTTGTACTTTAGTGTCACGACTTCTTGAGGAAAAGGAGAATTTCCAGTTTATTGCTCAGTGGTTGTCAGAAATTGCTTGATTACGTACATCGTGATTTCAAAAAAAGCCTCCGGAGAGAACAACGAGCTGGTGTGTCCCCTCACAGTTGCTGTAGGACAGTCTGTGCTACTAACTGCACTAACGTCTCCATGTCCGTTTTTTATTTTAATCTTCTTGATGAACCGGCTCAGTTAGCTGAACTCAAGACGCTCGGTTACAGCAGTCTTTCTTGTCTGCAGGCTGATGTTGATGTGCTTCTCGCAACTGTGCTTCGTCTCCTCGGTGTAGCTCGCCGGCCAGCTTTATTGTCAAGAGTCTGTTAAAGGTGTGATTGAAGATATTTACAGAGGTTGAGTCTGTTTCCTGCCTCGTGTTGTGTGTCTGTCAGTTAAACACACTCGCCCACTGCTGAATCCAACAGGTGACGACTGTCAGGAGAAACAACGCTCAGACACGGACACCGTGTCCTCCTCCTCCTCCTCCTCTTCATCTTCATGGTCCTCAGTGGCTTCCTGTTTGTTGGGGCTGATGTGGAGCGCTGCTGTTTTTACAGGTTAACTATCTGATCTGACCAGTGAAATACATGTCTCCTGTTGTCTGGCTGCAGACTGTGACTGTCGTCCTGTGTCAGACTGATGATCACTCTTACATCAGTTCTGTTAATTAAACTAATGCTGCGGTTTCCATCTAAAGCCACGACTGCATCATGAAGCAAACTTTCAGTCTTAAGTACACAAACACTTCTTCTTCTCCTCCTATTAATCCGTCTCTGGCCCTGTTTGCCTCCTCAGCGTCGTGTCTCTCTCAGCTGACTCTCGCTGCAGCGTCAGCACTTTGGCCTCTGACCCAGAGGACATGTTCAGCTTGTCGGAGCGTCGGAGGCTCTGCAGGTTACCATCGTATCGCCGTGCTTGTTGTGTTGATTGATTTGATTGAAACTCTCTGCTCCTCCTCTTCTGATGTGCAGCATGTTTGTGTCGGAGCTCTGTGTTGTTTCGGTCTGAAGTGACGTGATTCTCTGCCGTTCGTCCTCAGCTGCTGTGCTGCTGTTGTTCCTCTCGTCTCTGTTCTTGTGTTCGCTTCTTTAGTGGATTTGATCAGCATCGTAACATTTCTTTTCCTGCTTGGTGACCTGCAGCCTCCTGCTCAGCTGGTGAAGGATCATTTAATGATTATTTAATGGAGTATTTAAAGTGTGTGTTGGTGTGTTTAGGTACGACAGCAGCTGATGTGTACCGGTGGCTCAACAGACGATGGCATCACATGACCGCCAGCTTCCTCCTGACTCGGTAAAAACCTTGTGTGCAGATGGCCTCTTGGCTATAAAGAGACACAGATTTCTTCAGCTCAGCATCTGACTTCAAACCAAACCGCAGCTGAAGGAGTTCTTGTTTTAATGAGACGTGTTGTTGTTTGTCCTCCTGCAGGTTTCCTCTCAGACTGATCCTGGTTCTCGTCCCTCTGCTGCTCCTCTTCAGTAGGTGTCACGTCTTCAGTCCGTCATTTATCAGTCCGGCTGCCTGAAACTGACAAATTCTTTCTAACAAAAACATGAATCAAGAGTGAAAAACGAGTTAAAATGAGGCAATGCAAAGAGAGTAGTTGAAATATGGTGGAAATTTAATTTAATTTAGTTTGTGGTTTGTAAAAAAAAAAAAAAGAAAAATCAATTTCAATTAAACCTCGAAAGCTTTAATGTATTTAAATCTGCATCAGTCTGCTTTGGTCTCTAAATGAATCGGTGATGACATCACAGTGTCTGTTGTCCGCTGCTGCTGCAGTTTAAAGATATAATCCGTAAGAATGAGTTGTGCTCATTACGCCAAATGTTTCCAACAATGTTCAACCAGAGAAAATCCTCAAGTTTCCTCGAGGTAACGGTGCGTTTCATCTGGTCGCTGTAACCTCAGCAGAGAGTTGGATCAGAACATTTCCTCAACCTTCTCTGGTTCTGGTTCTGGTTCTCTGTCTCCTCTGTAATGTTATGTTCATGGAGTAAAGTCCACTTCCCCTCCAGCTCCTGTCAGCAGAACAGAACCTGGAGGTCCGCTCCGGATCTCTGCTGCAGTCAGGCTGATCAGCAGGAGTGAAGAGAAATCACCTTTTTAATCCCACAAGTTACACACTGATCTGAGTTCTGCTCCCGTCAGTGAGCGGCTCCGGATCAGAGCAGATTAACTCTCTCACAGGTTCCAGACACACGTGTTCTTGTTGTTTCAGGTCTGTGTTGGTTCTGTTCTGCCGGTCTGCAGTCTGTCCTTCCAGCTGTCTCGGTGTGGAGGACGGCCGTCCCTGACGTCCCCACTCTGTCCTCCATCTACAGCTTCATGTCCCCTCAGAGCCAATCAGCAGAGGGCGCTGTGGAGGAGTTGAGGGCGGTGCAGCCCTACAAAGAGCCGCTCTGCAGTCGACCTCCACCGGCTGAAACACCATCAGCTGAGGAGGTACTAACACCACCATGTCACTGATGATCATTTCTCTGGTAGAATGATTATCTGGCTCCAGCTTCTTCAGCTTTTCTCAGTGTTGGATCATCAGAAACTGAAGCTGTGTCCCAAATAAAACATCTGAAGATGTCACAGTGAACACAGACTAAATATTTTTATGAATTGTTAATTGAAAAAGTTACATTTTGGCCCCAATATAAGACAAAAAGTGATATTGTCTTAAACTCGAGGAAAAGACGTTTCAGTCAGGTTGTACTGTGGCCTTTTTTCAAGCAGCTGTTTGAATGGAAGTTCCGTTGCTTCACAGGAAGAAGCGTTTGGTGCAGCGTCGGCGGATGAGGCGGCGCGGCTCGTTCATCTGGAGCAGAGTCTGACGGCGCTGTGGGATCGGGTGGAGGGCGGAGGGCGGCAGGCAGAGCAGAGACACGTGGAGGTGCTCCGGCTGTATGCTGACCTCCAGCAGCAGCAGGTCTCTGCTCAAAGCAGCGGCGAGGAGGCCTGGCTGAACGACCTGCTGCAGCACCAGCTGGAGCAGCTCCGGTCACGGCTGGACGAGGAGAGACAGCAGAGGGAACAGGTCAGAGACGCATTCAGATCCAAGGCATAAAGGTAGCAGACTCACAAATCTCCAGGACAGCTGACAAATCTACATTCACTGATTAATTCTGGCCATGTCACCCATCATGATTTGTCCTGTTGGCCTTCATGTCCTGGAGATTTGTGTGCTCGCTACCTTTTTATATATTATACGTATCTTTTGGGTATTCAGCTGTTTGAAGAGACGTTGCCCCTCTACAGGCTGAGTTGGCTTAAAAGCCAGCGACGACGGTCAACTAGTGTGGGACATAAAACAAGACCAGGGTGACAGACGCCGACTGTCATGCAAATACGTTTTGATTAAAGTCTTGATCAGAGTGTGACTGGAGTGTGTGTTTGCTCCCTGTCGGTGTGTCTGCAGACCCGGCAGCAGGATTTATCGCATCAGCAGAGTCAAGCGTCTCGTCTGGATCAGCTGGAGTTGCAGCTGCAGAGTCTGGCTGCTAAAACTGAGGTACAGCAGCGCTTCATCATCATCATCATCTCATTCACTGACTCACAGAAGCTCCAGAGTTTGTTGATCTCAGGACCGTTTGGTTCGTTGTTCTGCAGGAGGTTCAGTGGAGACAAGAAGCTGCAGCTACAGTCTCACCGTCATCAACACTTCCTGCTGCTGTCAGGTGATCTCCTCCTCATCCTCCTCTTCACTTTACACTCAGAGCTGGAGTCTGGTTGTCGTTCTGCTCTGTTTGTCGTTCACACAGACGACAGGTGTGAAACACTTTCACCTGTTTAACAGTTTGGAGTGTACTTGTCTTGTAACTTCCTCTAGTGTTGGTGTGGACCGTCAGTCCCATGATGCCTTGCTGGCAGTGGTTGCCCGGTTGGAGGCGGCTCTGGAGGATGTCAGGCGGGATGTTAGCGGTCTGTCCGGGTGTCGGGACGGCTGCGGACGGCTCGACAGAATCCAGCAGACGGTGAGAGAGACGACACTTGATTATTAAACACTAACCCAGACTTTAGGATCAACAGATCAGAAAATGTTCAGAACACAGATTGTAAACGTGAAATACAGAAATGACACATCGATCTCTTTACTTTTAGAGATTAATTTTTCCAGTAGCACAAACTGAGTTGTGAAATTAAGCTTTGCGACCAAGAAACTGTTCAGAAATAAGCTTGTGACTTCTGTCTGGTGGACAAACAATTGAATGACGACAGTTTAAAAAACATTTCTTCTGAGTTTCTCTACTTGCACATCTTGTTATTTCCACACCGACACTGATATCTGTCCAGAGTTCATATCTAATTCATCAGTTGGGCTATAATGAAGAAAAATTTTGAAGAAAAAAGAAAAAGGTTATGATTCTTAAGAATTTCAATAAATTAAACCCCCACTTTCAGAGTCTCATGTTTCTGAATCCTGTTTCCTTTCCCTCGTGTCCTCTGTCAGATTTCTGATCAGGTCTCCGTTCAGGTCCGTGAGGAGGTTCGGACTCTTGTCTATGGTAACCAGCTGACTGTGGGGGGCGAAGCGTCTGGAGACCAGGCCGGCCTCCCAGAGTCGCTGCTGCAGTGGCTGTCGCAGCAATACGTCAGCGGGGCCGACCTGCAGGCGTCACTGGCCTCCCTAGAGCTCAGCATCCTGCAGAACATCAGCCTGCAGCTGGAGCAGCGCCGCAGCGAGGAGACAGTCCGAGAGGCCGTCCTGCACGCCGCCGAGGCTGCTGGGGCCTCCGTGACCCGCGAGGTGATGCTCTGACATTTATTTTACAGTCGGTAGTGTAAATATTTGACGGCCTTGAACTTTTCCTTCATTCTTCTGCCAGTATGACCACATAGTGGGTGTGAAAGTCACCAGATGCATCATCCAGTTGTCCGGGTCAGAGCAGTGATGCCTCCTCTCTGCTCATCTCTCTGTAACTGTGTCCACTTGAAGAAGGAGATCGTTTTAATGACCCTTCTGTTAAATGGCTCCTCGGATGTTTGTCCTCTAACAGTTATCAACCAGTAAACTTACAGTCTTATTCATCGCGTTTCCTGCTGACAGTTCACTAATCGCTCGTCTCTTCCAGGACGTCCATGTGATCGTGCAGAACGCTCTGCGTCTGTTTTCTCAGGACCGGACCGGCCTGGCCGACTACGCTCTGGAGTCTGGAGGTCAGAAACCCAGAGTGTTTGTGTTCAACTTGTTTTACAACCTCATGATATGACTTTATTTTGTAATTCTGATTTATATAGTGTTTTTTGTAGTGTTGATGAAAGTGACTTGTCGTTTACAGTCGTGTATTTTGCATGAATACGACGAGATGAAACAGGTTTCCATGTATATAAAGACAAATAACACTAAACGTGAGTGGACAGAGCTCCAGATGTTTCCTAGCACCAAATTTACACATGAATAAAAACTAGCTGAAACATTTCTTAGTAGTGTTTTTTTTTTTTTTTTTTAAACGGTGTGACCTGATTTCGTTAACCACTAGTTTGAAGGTAGTTCAAACTGTACCTGACAGGTGTTTGGTCGTCCTGCAGGGGGCAGCATCCTGAGCACTCGCTGCTCTGAGACTTACGAGACGAAGGCCGCTCTGCTCAGTCTGTTTGGAGTTCCTCTCTGGTATTTCTCTCAGTCTCCTCGAGCTGTAATCCAGGTAACACACCTGACGTACAGCTTCAGCCCCGTCATGACACCTGTGGTCACTGGAGTATTTCATGTTATTTTACATTTTCTTAATGTTTTGCTTCATGTAACAAAAGCTAACTGAAGTAAAATGTTCTTTACATTAGCAGTGTTGGTTCTAAAGATAATTTGGAAACAAAAACCAACTTTGATAATCGATCACAGTTTGGTGTAAATGTGGATAACATCCAGCAGAACGTGTATCTCCGACCTTCTCGTCCTGTAGCCAGACGTCCATCCAGGAAACTGCTGGGCCTTCAGAGGCTCCAAGGGCTTCCTGGTGATCCGCCTCTCCATGAGGATCCTCCCCACAGCCTTCTCCCTGGAGCACATCCCCAAAGCTCTGGCACCGAGCGGGACGCTGCACAGCGCCCCCCGAGACTTCAGCGTCTACGTGAGAGAGACCCTGCCAGCAGAAAGGTGATGTCTGGATGTTTAGTTTGTGTTTAATGCTGATCTGTTTGTGCTCTCAGGGTCTGGATGATGAGAGTCAAGAGAGAGGGGAGCTGCTGGGCACTTACACCTACGATGAGGATGGAGAAGCTCTACAAACCTACCCTGTCACTGTGAGTAATGCTGCACAGAGAGTCTCTTCAGACCTGGTATCAACAGCCATCCTGTGTGATCTGATCACAGGTGGACAGCTCGAAGTACAGGTGTGAGATCCAACCACAATTCGGAGGTCTGGGCTGCATGTGACCACATGATGTAATGTAAATGACATGTTGTTGAGTGAGGAGAAACTTAAACTTTGGCTACGACAAATTCGAAACCATTGGTGCCTTCTTGGAAATTCTGCAAATGTTCTACATGAAGTTCAGTTAATCAATTTGGTAAAGCTCTGGAGAGCACACCCAAATATGCTACAATCTTTCTTAAAAATGTCTTTTACATCATTAAATTTACACTCAAAGTCCGACGATACGCTGATGACACCAATGTATTTTTCTGTCTGTTTTTTGTCCTGGACAGGAGGAGAGTGACAGAGCCTTCCAGATCATCGAGGTACAGGTGTTGTCCAACTGGGGACACCCAGATTACACCTGCATGTACCGCTTCAGAGTGCATGGGACACCCGGAGACCTCTGAGGATGCTGAAGAGACAACATCAGATTATTTAATGGACAAACAGTGTGGCGATGACGGAGACTCTTTGAGGTGTCTCCTCCAGATAACTGCTTCAGCCACCTGCTGCTACCTGTGCCTGAGACACTGAACACTTTTCTTTTTTTGTTTTTAACACTGAAGCCGTACAGCTGAAGACTGGCAACTGATTCAGTTCTGGATTATTATGGGGTGTTTGAAAGAATACAGACTCAATGTCACTCCAGTCTTTCTTCTTTTTAGGGTTTCTTTATTTTCAATATTTCCATCCTGCTGGAGCAGGAGACACTTTTGATCTTTCAGACCAAATGTTATGTCAGAGTGATGTCATTTCCTGTGGAAAAATGACACACTGACAGCTTTGATGTGATGCGTAATGTTTCTGTCAATAGTTAATATTTTTATATCAGTGTTTTGTTTTTATTGTGTTAAAGTTCAGATGATGGAAAGTGAAAATCCAGAGGGACATTGGGTCATAAGTCAAAGGTAAAACAACAGATTTGACAACCCATCAGCTAACATTAGCATTACAACACCTCCTTGCTAATGTTATTATTTTCACTTCCAGGCCTGAGTTAATGTTTCCAAGATGTGTGTAAATATTTTGGAAGTCATTTTCGCCTCTCCCATCGTATTGTGGAACAATGTTAGCTTGGAAGTGGTTGAATGCTAGCATTAGCAAATGGGTTATTGAACATGTTGTATGATCCTGAAATATGGCCCCATGTCCTTCTGGATCCATTGTCTTCTTAGTTGCTGATCAATCAGAAGGGTGTGATGTGAAAATGTGCCTGACTCCCTACATTTATCGAACTGGACACCAGGACACAGCAGTACGACGTTTGAGCTTGCGCCTCCCGGTTGTATAGATATGATTTTTAAGCAGTTTGTGTTGATGAGCTGGAAATCATCTACAGTTTTGTTCGTAATAAATCTAATCTAATATTTTGTTGTGATAAATGTCTTCTGTGTTACACCGTTATCTTTCTGGGCAACAACTACGGTGGGCGACAGGTCGCCAGCCCAGATCACAACAAGTCAGTAAACACAACAACAAATTGGAAACAGAATTTTGTCAGCTGGAAAGGGTGGGACTTTTACTTGTTGAATCTGAATCGACAGATCAGTGTCTAACAGTTGGAAATGTCTGGAAGTCTAAGTTGACCGGAAATTGCAGAAGAAGTGTTTGTCAATGTAGACCAGCTGCCTTATTTATGTTCACTCCGGTTGGGTCACTGACAGTGGCTGGTCCTCTGGAGGCGGAGCAGACTTCACAGCTGAGGCTTTGAGATCAACTTGTGCAGAAAATGTGTTCATTCATCAGGCAGTGTGGCCTCACACCTGATGGGGGCGCTCCTGGTTTTATAACCTGTGATGTTCTGGATCTCCTGCCACATATCTTCAGTGCTGTTGGTGTTGAGCAGTGTTGGTAACGTTACTTTACGTTACAAGATTACTGCCATTAAAAAGTAAAGAATTGAACGTGTTAGAGTATTTTAGAGTTACAAAAATGAGGGTAAAACCTCTTTACGACTCGTCAGTTATATTCTCCAGACGGCGTGTAGCCAACTGTACATGTACCTTTGAATGTATTGACTCTCATTTTGTAGCCTTCTTTACGGCCCACACTCAGTAACTCTTCAGCCTGATAACAGGAATGACAGACACAATATGACTTACAGCTCTTTATTCAGCTAACAATCTGACAGTGAACTGGGCAGAGGCAGACAGTATTAGGCACAGCTGTTTGACTGAAGACAATGTGGTGACACTCGCAGTAAAATGCAGACAAACCAGCCCCAACCTACATAAAAATACAACAAAAAATATGTACATGTACAGGGAATCAAACTGAAAATGTGCTTTTACAAGCTCTCTGGTTCCTGATGAAGGAAAATGTGAAAAACTAAAGGTGTATGGGGGCTTGGGGTTTTAAAGGGATTCAGTTCAGACAAACCAACGATCAAGAAACCAAAGAAGACCTGCAGCCTAGTTGACTGGTGACGATGTGGTGAACTGGGCTGAAGAATAAACACAACTTCCCTTAACTAGAATGAAATGGGGCAGCAAATGAATCTCAACGGGGCCTAAAGAGTCCAGAGATTCTGGCTGACGATCTATCAGGTCTGCAGTGTGTCAGGGACAGAGTCAGAATGAGAGTGAGTCCAGCCTGGGTGCCATTCCCCACCTCTCTTAAGCCTTCACAAAAGGGCGTCGTCACTCCCTGATTGGCTGGGAGGGGAATGTCTCAAGCTGCTTCCACTCATTCATTAGGAGTCAGTCTGTCTCCACACCTGCACACAGGTGATCTGAACCCACTGCAGTCAGTCCAGAGGGATTTTTAACTTCAGCCCCAAACAGACAAAGATAGCAAGTCTTAATCAATGGGACTGCTGCAACAATACAACACAGACTCTTATAGCCGAGTATATGGTGTTTAAAAATGGATCTAATGAACCCGTAAACCATGATCACTTACATAGAAGTGATAAAAGCATAAAAGCACAAATATGATGTCGCTGTATGTGATGCTAGCTAGCGCGTATAGACAGGTAATGAGCTGATGGATGGTTGATGAGCTCTTTGGAGGTCCTACTCTGCTGCCTCGCCTCCTTCCTCTTCAGCTCTGTGAACACCGAGGTTATAATCATCCAGCTCCATGTGCTCCTGTGGGCCCGGCTTCTGCCCCCTGGTGGCCTGGAGAGACATGACAGCACACACAGTTCAGTATTCACAAGCCAAGTGCTTCATTTGAGCCGGACCTGTGATCAACAGAGCTGTGAACGTTACCTGATGGGTGACACAGATGACAGTGATGAACAGCAGCAGAGCCAGCGACAGGAGGACCAGTCTGATGACACCGATGTAAGAAACTGCTGGACCTGATGAAACACATTCAGTCATCACTTCAGATCACGTGACATCATGAGTACAACAGCTCTCATCAAACATAAACTTCAGATCCTCTAAAATCACTGAAGTCACTTTAACACGTCGCTGTTTGATTCAGTTCTTAGAGAATAAGTTCCTCTGATCCTCCGTGTGTTTTCATGTCAGTTCCTCTTGTTTTCATCTTGTTTTCTATTCCCACTGGTCTCTGACAGCTACCAAACATCATTTTGTTGGATGAGTGTGTTATGTGACTGAGGCTTACCTGAGCAGGTAACCTCCAGGAAGAAGGACGACCACATCGGTGACACGCACTCCCTCAGAGCAGATCCAGACTGAACACAGTCAGGACGGATCTCCCATGCAGATTTGAGTGTGGATTCATTTCTCAGTCCTGTTGACACAACAGATCCACAGTGCAGCTCTCTGCAGACTACAGCAGCTGACGTCAGAGTCCAGTTAGAGTCATAAACCGGCCTCCAGTCTCCCTGTTTCACCTCCAGAGCTCCTGCACAGCGACTGGATCCTCCCACCAACCTGACAGGTTCTGAACAGAGACGAGAGAGTCATCAGTAAAAGAAGAAAGTGAGTTAGAGAAGAACAGAAATGAACCAGATCAAAGCTGCAGCTCCTCTTCTACCTGAGCAGGTGAGTCCAACAGCTTTTCCAGGTGAGCAGGTGTTTCTGGCTGAGCCTGAGCTCCTACAGTCCAGGAGAGCAGACTCATTGCCTTCACACTGGAACTCTTTGGTCAACATCGGAGCCTCCGCTTCTCCATAGAGCGCCCCCCAGAGGACCGAAGGAGCCCCACAGCCGAGCTCCCTACAGACCACCTCAGCATCCCGCTGGTCAAAGTCGGCTTCACACGCTAAGGACCACGTCTGGTTAGTCTGGTCAGATTTCACCTCCAGTCCGCCTGAACACAGACTCGTCCCATTCACCAGCCTGACTGAGTCTGCAGAGAGAGAGAATTCCAAACTGATCTTTATTCTTGACTTCAGAGGAACCAGGGGAATGCTTCCTGTTTGTCAGAGAAAATAAACGTGTTATTGTAACAAACGACCACCACCGGAGCGGATTGCGGCCACTCTAGACAACACTCGTGTTTCCACCGGCAGAACCACGATGAGTTTCATTAGCGTCTCAGAAGCAGCATCACAGGAAACGTTGTGTTTTCAGCAGCAGTAACTAAACACGATGAAACAGTAAAACACAGCAGATGTTTGAAACAGGACGAGAGAAACTAAAGAGATTCACTTAGAAGATACAAGTGGTAGTAGAAGTACTGAGAGCTGAACACACTGACTTCAAAAACCTCTTTCTCTCAGGTTTCCAACACTCGGCCCGGCCCGGCCTGACTCCGGAGCAGGTCCATCACCAGCGCGGCTTGGCGCAGTAAAACTGGTGATGGAAAAACTAATCAGCGCAGCTTGATGTGACTTGCTGCAGCCAAAAGTGCCAGTGGAAGAACATCTCAAGTCCCATTCTGACATTTTGGGAACCCCAGTAATCCATTCAAAGGTGTCAAAGTATCAGGAGTTGAAATTCTGACATGTGGAATACCTTTGAATAGAGTAGCCAGCCTTCCCAACTGGACTGCACACTGTTTCAGAAATGTTCCCATTTGTCAGCTGGGACTCTGTGGTCCTGGTCCTGACACTTTGGGCTCAGCTTGGTCAACTCCAGCTGAGAAGATGTGTTGGGCTGCCAGAGCATCAGGATCAACAAGTCCCACTCTGACAACATGGGAACATTTATTTAAGTCAAAGTTGTCACGTTGCTGAACCGACGTCTGAGTCTCAACACTCGACCGAATAAGAACATTTTAACTCAGAACATGCCCCAGTTTATACCAAGAAACTGGAAGGTCATTGCCACAGATTATGTTCCTGGTAGGCTTACCTGAGCAGGTGATCTTTATGATGGAAGAAGAGGAACCTGATGACAAACACTCCCTCAGAGCAGATCCAGACTCCACACAGTCAGGGCTGATCTCCCATGCAGCTCTGCTGGAGGACTCATTTGTCAGTCCTGTTGAAGCAGCAGATCCACAGTCCAACTCTTTACACATGACATCTGCTGACGTCAGAGTCCAGTTCGAGCCAAATACTGGTCTCCATTCTCCTCGTTTCACCTCCAGATCTCCTGCACAGGGACTGGATCCTCCCACCAACCTGACACGTTCTGAAGGGAAACAAGAGAGTCATCAGTAAAAGAATAAAGTGAGTTTTATTAGAACAGAAATCAAAGCTGCAGCTCCTCTTCTACCTGAGCAGGTGAGTCCAACAGCTTTACCAGGTGAGCAGCTTATTAATTATTCACCACATAGCTGAAAAGTTTTGCTTCTACCACTCAGGTATCTTGAACCCATCTTGGCAAAGTTTTCACTTAATATAGATCAGACAGCATGTTTAACATCAGGATCAGCTAGATATAAGAACATCTCACTGTTAGAATCTAAAACATGGTTGTTTATGTAACAGCTAACAAAACTGATATGTAGAGATTGGTTCTGATACCAGTGGATCAGTGAGGTCCTAACATGTGTGGTGTCATGATGGCGGGCTCTCTGTCTACCTGAGCTCTTAGTGCTGTCACAGAGGTTGATGGTGAGGTTGTTGATGATGTCTTGGAGCAACTGAAAGTTACCGACAATGTACATATGATGTTCATCAGGATCAGAGGCGATGGACTTCAGCTCTGTCTCACTGGCAGTGTTAAAACCTGAAAGACAAATGTTGAGTTAAAGTGAGACCCAAAACAAAGAAACCCTTTGGGTGGCAAACTATCCAAACTGTGGTTTCCTGATGTCCAAACTTAACCTTTGACTGATGGTTGTTCATTTTTAATCTCATTTATTAGAAATCATATCTACTTTACATTACTGTCGTCTATCTGCTGAAGCTGACCAATAATTTCAGCTTCACTTTCTTCCTCCTGGGCAGCTGTTGGTCCACCATTCAAATCATATTCAGAGACTTGAAAAGACTTGAAACATGCCTGACTTGATTGTCATAAAACATTAACTGATATAAATGACAAATGCAGTCATTTGTGCATCATGAGGGACAAACTTGAAATATTTTTTTTAATAATGTCATCTTTTCCTTTTGTGTTAAGAGCTTTTAGATCTTATCTTCACTTTCCAAACTTTTCTGAGGCTCTGCTGCTTCTCACTGTTCAAACTGAAAGTCACTCACCAACAGTGTAGACTTCGATGCCGGCGTCCTTCAGCGCTTGTGACGGAGAATCCACTCTGTCATTGGAATCTCCATCAGTGATTAAGACAGCAATTTTCTCAGAGTCTGCTCGCATTCCCACATTTGGTTGAAAGATGTTTTGGAGGGTGTGGCTCAGAGCTCGTCCTGTGTGACAGAAAAAAGACAACGTTGGGGTGATTATTTCCAGTACTCCTCGTTCCTGAAGTAAAAACCTTTGCACATCATCCATCGTGATCTGTCGAGAGAGAGGAATCTCTTCACACCTGCTCTCTATATACTGTACAATATATACCATGAACTGGATTATAAACACTGAATGATAACTTATTCAAACTTCCGTTTCTTCCAATGATGGCCTCGATGATGGCCAGAGCCTCTGCTCCCAAAGTCCCTCAGTGTGTGATCACATCAATATAAATCACCTGTACAGGTGACTAGTCCCAGCCTAGTCAAGGGAGCAGGAACTGATGAAGCCTCTCGGATGAGAGGTGAAACGTCTTCAAGACAAAAACCAAATCCAGTTGCATTCGATTCAATTTCCTTGAGATAACTATGACCTGGATGAATGAGAATATTCACAAGCCCACCTGTACAGGCAATTCCTTTAGACTGTCGTATCCTGGATACGTCTTCCAGCAGGGCTTGTTTGTTCTGGTGGGTGTTCAGGTACCAATGTGTCGTTGGTTGTGTACTGTACTGAACCAGAGCTGCAGAAAACACACAACAAAGTGTGAAACAACACGGACACACTGACCCAAAATGACAGTGATGATGTTGCAGCGTCTCAGAATAATGAAGCTACTACAGGTTATCCAGGTTCGCTGCTGGTGATTGCTTCAGTCACACACAGGCGACTGTCAGCTGTAGACAACACCACACAACTAAACGTGTCTTTGGTTACTGTGACGACACACATTAACAGTTCACCTCGATTCCCTCGCACGTAGACTGACACATGTTCATCATCAAGCCGGACGAGGTAAGAACCAAACTCTCTAACTCTTGGTCAGTCACAGGCACGTTATCTTTCCTACATCCCTGTCTCTCAGGTAACGATGTGACTGACGGGCTTCAGGCCTCCAGGAGTCTCACATTACACCTTCACTGACGTTGAGGAAACTTGGTAACTCAGAACTGCATTAAAGAGTCCTTCTTTGACTGAACATCCAGCCTCAGCACAGTCACCTATGGAATAACAATTACCAACTGCATGTCACTCAGTCCGTTCCTATATTCTTTACAAGAAGACAAAGTGATGTTAATTAAACCAACTTAGAGTCAGTGAACACAGTAATTAACTGAAGATGTGTTACAGTCTCTAACAATAAAGTCAGTCATCCAAAAATATTGTTTTAATTATTGTATTTATTATTATAATGAGAATGTAATCGTCTCATCTTGTGTCTGCTTAGGTCGTGATGATCGATTGTTTTAATGTTTCTGTGTATGTTGTATTTAAAAAGCCTTGATAAAAACCATACAAAGTGTGCAGTGTCGTACAGAAACCTTTCTTCACATGAGAAACTTTTCATGCTTTATGTTTCTTACATTTTGAACACAGGACCTGTATTTGATTATTTTCACATTCAGGAGTCAGGAGTCAGGAGAGCTCCTCCTTGAACCGTCACCTTATCGTGGTGGAGGGGTTTGAGTATCTGAATGATCCCAGGAGCTATGTTGTCTGGGGCTTAATGCCCCTGGTTGGGTCTCCCAAGGCAAAAAGGTCCTAGGTGACGGGTCAGACTAAGAACGGTTCCAAAGCCCATGATGAATGTTAGTACAACGAGGCAGCGTACGTCGCCCGGATTGGCGTTACCGGGGCCCCACCCTGGAGCCAGGCCTGGGGTTGGGGCTCGTAGGCGAGCGCCTGGTGGCCGGGTCTGTGCCCACGGGACCCGGCCGGGTACAGCCCGAAGGAGCGACGTGGGCCCGCCCTCCAGTGGACCCACCACCCGCAGGAGGGTTCAGAAGGGGCTGGTGCATTGTGGATTGGGTGGCAGTCGTGGGCGGGGGCCCCGTCGACCCAATCCCCGGACGGTGACTCTGGCCATGGGGACATGGAATGTCACCTCACTGGGGGGGAAAGAGCCTGAACTAGTGCGGGAGGTTGAGCGGTACCGGCTAGAGATAGTCGGGCTCACCTCCACGCACAGTCTGGGCTCTGGAACCCAACTCCTTGAGAGAGGCTGGACTCTCTTCTATCTGGAGTTGCCCGCGGTGAGAGGCAGCGAGCTGGTGTGGGCTTGCTTATAGCTCCCCATCTCAGCCGCCATGTGTTGGAGTTTTCCCCGGTGAGCGAGAGGGTCGTTTCCCTGCGCCTTCGGGTCGGGGATAGGTCTCTCACTGTCGTTTCGGCTTACGGGCCGAACGGCAGTGTAGAGTACCCGGCCTTCTTGGAGTCTCTGGGAGGGGCACTGGAAAGTGCTCCAACTGGAGACTCCGTCGTTCTTCTGGGGGACTTCAACGCTCACGTGGGCAGCGACAGTGTTACCTGGAGGGGTGTGATTGGGAGGAACGGCCTCCCCGATCTGAACCCGAGCGGAGTTCTGTTATTGGACTTCTGTGCTAGCCACAGTTTGTCCATAACGAACACCATGTTCGAGCATAAGGGTGTCCACAAGTGCACGTGGCACCAGGACACCCTAGGCCGGAGGTCAATGATCGACTTTGTAGTCGTGTCATCTGACCTCCGGCCGTATGTCTTGGACACTCGGGTGAAGAGAGGGGCTGAGCTGTCAACTGATCACCACCTGGTGGTGAGTTGGATTCGCTGGCAGGGGAGGAAGCTGGACAGACTTGGCAGACCCAAACGCGCAGTGAGGGTCTGCTGGGAACGTCTGGCGGAACCCTCTGTCAGGGGGGTCTTCAACTCCCACCTCCGGGAGAGCTTTGACCAGATCCCGAGGGAGGCTGGGGACATAGAGTCCGAGTGGACCATGTTCTCCGCTTCCATTGTTGACGCGGCTGTACGAAGCTGTGGCCGAAAGGTCTCCGGTGCCTGTCGAGGCGGCAATCCCCGAACCCGGTGGTGGACACTGGAAGTAAGGGATGCTGTCAAGCTGAAGAAGGAGTCCTACCGAGCCTGGTTGGCTCGGGGACTCCTGAGGCAGCTGACGGGTACCGGCAGGCCAAACGTGCGGCAGCGCGGGCAGTTGCGGAAGCAAAAACTCGGGCCTGGGAAAAGTTCGGGGAGGCCATGGAGGAGGACTACCGGTCGGCCTCGAGGAAATTCTGGCAAACCATCCGGCGCCTCAGGAGGGGGAAGCAGTGCTCCACCAACACTGTTTACAGTGGGGGTGGGGAGCTGTTGACCTCAACTGGGGACATTGTCGGGCGGTGGAAGGAATACTTTGAGGATCTCCTCAATCCCACTGACACGCCTTCCGTAGAGGAAGCAGAGGCTGAGGGCTCAGAGGCTGATTCATGCATCACTCAAGCCGAAGTCACTGAGGTAGTCAGGAAGCTCCTCAGTGGCAAGGCACCGGGGCTGGATGAGATCCGCCCTGAGTACCTCAAGTCATGGGATGCTGTGGGGCTGTCTTGGCTGACACGTCTCTGCAGCATCGCGTGGCAGTCGGGGACAGTACCTCTGGACTGGCAGGTGGTGGTCCCTCTATTTAAAAAGGGGGACCGGAGGGTGTGTTCTAACTATCGGGGGATCACACTCCTCAGCCTCCCTGGTAAAGTCTATTCCAGGGTACTGGAGAGGAGAGTTCGGCCGATAGTCGAACCTCGGATTCAGGAGGAACAATGCGGTTTTCGTCCTGGTCGTGGAACACTGGACCAGCTCTATACCCTCCGCAGGGTGCTCGAGGGTTCATGGGAGTTTGCCCAACCAGTCCACATGTGTTTTGTGGACTTGGAGAAGGCATTCGACCGTGTCCCTCGTGGCATTCTGTGGGAGGTGCTTCGGGAGTATGGGGTCCGGGGCCCTCTGCTAAGGGCTGTACGGTCCCTGTATGACCGGAGCAGGAGCTTGGTTCGCATTGCCGGCAGTAAGTCAGACCTGTTCCCGGTGCATGTTGGACTCCGGCAGGGCTGCCCTTTGTCACCGGTTCTGTTCATTATTTTTATGGACAGAATTTCTAGGCGCAGCCGGGGGCCGGAGGGGGTCTGGTTCGGGAGCCACAGGATTTCATCTCTGCTTTTCGCGGATGATGTTGTCTTGTTGGCCTCTTCGAGCCAGGACCTCCAGCATGTCCTGGGGCGGTTTGCGGCCGAGTGTGAAGCAACTGGTATGAGAATCAGCACCTCCAAGTCCGAGGCCATGGTTCTCGACCGGAAAAAGGTGGCTTGCTCCCTCTGGGTTGGGGGAGAGTTCCTGCCTCAAGTGGAGGAGTTTAAGTATCTTGGGGTCTTGTTCACGAGTGAGGGAAGGATGGAGCGTGAGATTGACAGGCGGATCGGTGCAGCGGCTGCAGTAATGCGGTCGTTGTATCGGTCCGTCGTGGTGAAGAGAGAGCTGAGCCGAAAGGCGAAGCTCTCGATTTACCGGTCAATCTACGCTCCTACCCTCACCTATGGTCATGAACTTTGGGTCATGACCGAAAGAATAAGATCCCGGATACAAGCGGCCGAAATGAGTTTCCTCCGCAGGGTGGCGGGGCGCTCCCTTAGAGATAGGGTGAGGAGCTCTGCCACCCGGGAGGAGCTCAGAGTAGAGCCGCTGCTCCTCCACATCGAGAGGAGCCAGCTGAGGTGGCTCGGGCATCTTTTCCGGATGCCCCCGGGACGCCTCCTTCGGGAGGTGTTCCTGGCATGCCCCACCGGGAGGAGGCCCCGGGGAAGACCCAGGACACGCTGGAGTGACTATGTCGCCCAGCTGGCCTGGGAACGCCTCGGGGTCCTCCCGGAAGAGCTGGGGGAAGTGTCCGGGGAGAGGGAAGTCTGGGCGTCCCTGCTCAGGCTGCTACCCCCGCGACCCGGCTCCGGATAAGCGGGAGAAAATGGGGGATGGGAGTCAGGAGAGGCAAATCAGGCAAATGTTTGGAGCCGCCCAAAGAGTTTTGGGAAAATGGCTGCTGATGAACTCATATCAGCACATTTTACAATAACAACTATAAACCCAACATGAGTACTGGTATTAGAATGAACGTTACCAATCTGGACTCTGTCTGGGCCGATGTCAAAGGCGCTGACTGTGTTATTGATGAAGGACAGGACGTGTTGAAAGGATGTAGGCCTGATGCTCTCGGAGCCATCCACCACCAGCACGATGTCAGCCTTGGCTGAGGTTTCACACTGAGCAGCTGCAGGAAAACAGAGGATTGTGGGATATGTGTGAGGATCAGTGGGTCAGAGTAGACCTGCCTGTTGTGTCATCACATGTGGTGGAATAAATGTGTAACTCAGGTCTCAAACTCAGATGATCTCGGGGCCACTGCTGGTACTGTCATCTCGTAGGACCGCAGCTTCAGCGTTCAAGTGCTTCAAGAAAGTGCAATATTTCTCAAAATGTAGTTTTTATTTCCGTTATTAAGATAATAATACAAAAATGGAATAGAAGTTTTAACATCAGTGCAGATCTTCTTCACTGCTCTTGAATAACTTATTGAAACCTTGCAGTGAACTAACACATGAAATATATCAGCACCTTATTTCCTGACAGAAACCTGGCAGCACTTCTGCTCAAACCTTCTTCAGATTTAACAAGAAATCTGTATGAACATTAGATTATAGTGCAAATCTAAAGATAACTTATTTAAACGTTGCACTAGGCTTGCCGTGGTCGTCGGTGTTCCCGGTGTTACAGGGTAGTGTAACTTACACGATTACATTACTCGCTCACCTCCTCCATCGCCGTTTGTCGACGCTGGACGTTACCGTTACAAACTGCCGGAGGCGTCTCCTCGGTGCAGCGGCGGGGCCGGCAGCAGAGTCACATTTCACTTTTAGGGTGGAGAGTTTTGAGTTCTGACTGACAAGGTGGTGTTGGAGGAGCGTGACAGAAACAGGAAGTCGCCCACACAGTCCGGCTGTAAGTGTCCGATAAGAGGAAGCTGATAACTGAACTCTGTCCTTTCATTTATTCTGCCTCACCTGCAGTCATTAATCTGATACATAACCGTAGGAGATATCATACTATCACGTTTTCATTCTTTAATATGTCTTGTCGATGTTCCTACTTTATGAACCATCGTTTTCTCTGTCGTGTTTGAGGTTTGGTTGTGTTGACAGGCAGGCTGTGGTTTGTGGTTTGTGTTAAAGTGACTGCTCAGCTTCAGCAAAGATAAACCAACATCGACTCTCGGCTGCTTTAGGAAACAGGATGTGATCAGTATCTCTGGGGTCAAAGTCAAACATTTTGTTGATCCACTCTCTGCATTTATCTTCATGTTCTCCGTTTACCTGTCGAGTTGTTCTTACCTTCAGCCCGGAGTCCTGAGGAGGAAATCAGAGAAGGAAGATATTAAACTGAATTTTGATTGGAGCTGAGCTGTGAGCTGAACAAACACTGTCAGTGGAAACACAGCCAGTCATCCTGAGGCGACACCTTTTATTCATCCTTTATGACCTCATGATTCATGATCACTTATTGAGATTGAGTGTTTTTCATTTGAAAAGATGTGTCCTCTCAATATTTGTTTCCTGTTAAGATGTCAGCTTACAGTGATTCTGGAAAGTTTTAGTGACATTTTAGCAAAGAGTTTTAATAATATGTTGGTGATTATCAGTAAATGGTCAGATTATGTCGGACAGAATCATCATGACCTTAAACGTTCTATTTTTACAGTGAGGTTCTGGATGCAGGACTGTGACTATAATTCAGTAGTTTTACAGTTTTGCACCTTTCACACATGTGTCATTAAAGCAGAATCCTACCTGAGCTCCACAGCAACAGCAACACCATCAGCAGGTGATCCATATCCAGGTCGACCGTCAGCCTCTTCTCGTCTGTCTGACTCGTCGTCTGTCTGACTTGTCGTTTGTGCTTCTGGTGATAAAATGTGTTATTTTTCTTCCTCCCTTTTTCTCATCAGCCAACCGATGATGAGATACAAGCTTCTCAGAGATGACGCTGCTGCGGATGTAAAGAAAAAGAACCAGATTTTGAGATATCGTTCTCGCAGACTCACTTTTCTTCATGATCGTCTTCATGTTTGTTTCCCCTCACAGTCCACATGTTCTCCTGCATTATCATCAAAAGACGCCCCATTTAATCCACAGAGTCAGACAGCTCAATAAAATATTTGAAATGAGCAAATAAAGAAATAAGATGTCTCCAGCTGACACACGTGTTTGTGAGCGTCACAGTCTGTTGTGTCTCACTCTGCTTGATGCTGTTAGAGGCTGTAAAGACTGAATTATTATAAGACCTCTGTTATTTATTGGCTCTGATGCTTTTATAAGTATTGAAGCTTCTAGCAGGGCCGGATTAAATGAACACATGACACTGGGCAGAAAGACTTTTTTGGGCCCCGACACACATTTTAAACAGTTAAATGACTTCACTGCAATATGATTATAGATTAAGTTGGGTATATATTTTAGTTCATCTATCTATATCTCTGTGTTCATACATAATTGATCAGTTGTGTCTTAACTGGTAAAGTAAAGCCGTATATTATGCGTTTATTTAAATGCATTTTTTCTTTAAAGTGTCCTCATTTATTCAGATTTAAAAACGTAGATTATCAAATGTTTTCTCTTGACTTTGGATGAAGTTAAACCACTGAAATACTTTTTCCTGGACTTTAAAGATAACGTAATGAATATGTTTCAATTAATAAATAAATGAATATATAAACATTAAATAAAGTCTCAGATAGGAGATTTATTTTAATTTCAAAATATATTTTAAAGGCACACTTTGTGAACATTGCCTACCTGTTGTATTCATTCTCAAAACAAACAGAGGGCAGCGCATCACCACAGTAACTAACTCTTGCCAGCCGTAGTTGACTTAAGCTGATTAGCTCAGTTAGCCATACAGCTAGCAGCTCTGAGCACAGGGGGAGATTTGGTGTTTACGTCCAACCAGGAGCTGTGAATGTGACGGGCTGGGGCTAGCTGGTTAGCATGCTAACGTCAGTAGACGTCTATTAACACTTTATATAAACGTGATGTCAAACTGTTAATCCGTCACATTCTGCTGATAATTTTGCTGGAAATTTTCACGTTTTTAACATTCGTACATATTGATGATGATGATTTCTCAGTGATTTTCACTGTCCGTCCTCTGGAGGCGGAGCAGACTTCACAGCTGAGGCTTTGTTGAGATCAACCTGTGCAGAAAATGTGTTCATTCATCAGGCAGTGTGGCCTCACACCTGATGGGGGCGCTCCAGGTTTTATAACCTGTGATGTTCTGGATCTCCTGCCACATATCTTCAGTGCTGTTGGTGTTGAGCAGTGTTGGTAACGTTACTTTACGTTACAAGATTACTGCCATTAAAAAGTAAAGAATTGAACGTGTTAGAGTATTTTAGAGTTACAAAAATGAGGGTAAAACCTCTTTACGACTTGTCAGTTATGTTCTCCAGACGGCGTGTAGCCAACTGTACATGTACCTTTGAATGTATTGACTCATTTTGAAGCCTTCTTTACGGCCCACACTCAGTAACTCTTCAGCCTGATAACAGGAATGACAGACACAATATGACTTACAGCTCTTTATTCAGCTAACAATCTGACAGTGAACTGGGCAGAGGCAGACAGTATTAGGCACAGCTGTTTGACTGAAGACAATGTCGTGATACTCGCAGTAAAATGCAGACAAACCAGCCCCAACCTACAAAAAAATACAACAAAAAATATATACATGTACAGGGAATCAAACTGAAAATGTGCTTTTACAAGCTCTCTAGTTCCTGATGAAGGAAAATGTTAAAAACTAAAGGTGTATGGGGGCTTGGGGTTTTAAAGGGATTCAGTTCAGACAAACCAACGATCAAGAAACCAAAGAAAACCTGCAGCCTAGTTGACTGGTGACGATGTGGTTAACTGGGCTGAAGAATAAACACAACTTCCCTTAACTAGAATGAAATGGGGCAGCAAATAAATCTCAACGGGGCCTAAAGAGTCCAGAGATTCTGGCTGACGATCTATCAGGTCTGCAGTGTGTCAGGGACAGAGTCAGAATGAGAGTGAGTCCAGCCTGGGTGCCATTCCCCACCTCTCTTAAGCCTTCACAAAAGGGCGTCGTCACTCCCTGATTGGCTGGGAGGGGAATGTCTCAAGCTGCTTCCACTCATTCATTAGGAGTCAGTCTGTCTCCACACCTGCACACAGGTGATCTGAACCCACTGCAGTCAGTCCAGAGGGATTTTTAAATTCAGCCCCAAATAGATAAAGATAGCAAGTCTTAATCAATGGGACTGCTGCAACAATACAACACAGACTCTTATAGCCGAGTATATGGTGTTTAAAAATGGATCTAATGAACCCGTAAACCATGATCACTTACATAGAAGTGACAAATATGATGTCGCTGTATGTGATGCTAGCTAGCGCGTATAGACAGGTAATGAGCTGATGGATGGTTGATGAGCTCTTTGGAGGTCCTACTCTGCTGCCTCGCCTCCTTCCTCTTCAGCTCTGTGAACACCGAGGTTATAATCATCCAGCTCCATGTGCTCCTGTGGGCCCGGCTTCTGCCCCCTGGTGGCCTGGAGAGACATGACAGCACACACAGTTCAGTATTCACAAGCCAAGTGCTTCATTTGAGCCGGACCTGTGATCAACAGAGCTGTGAACGTTACCTGATGGGTGACACAGATGACAGTGATGAACAGCAGCAGAGCCAGCGACAGGAGGACCAGTCTGATGACACCGATGTAAGAAACTGCTGGACCTGATGAAACACATTCAGTCATCACTTCAGATCACGTGACATCATGAGTACAACAGCTCTCATCAAACATAAACTTCAGATCCTCTAAAATCACTGAAGTCACTTTAACACGTCGCTGTTTGATTCAGTTCTTAGAGAATAAGTTCCTCTGATCCTCCGTGTGTTTTCATGTCAGTTCCTCTTGTTTTCATCTTGTTTTCTATTCCCACTGGTCTCTGACAGCTACCAAACATCATTTTGTTGGATGAGTGTGTTATGTGACTGAGGCTTACCTGAGCAGGTAACCTCCAGGAAGAAGGACGACCACATCGGTGACACGCACTCCCTCAGAGCAGATCCAGACTGAACACAGTCAGGACGTATCTCCCATGCAGATTTGAGTGTGGATTCATTTCTCAGTCCTGTTGACACAACAGATCCACAGTGCAGCTCTCTGCAGACTACAGCAGCTGACGTCAGAGTCCAGTTAGAGTCATAAACCGGCCTCCAGTCTCCCTGTTTCACCTCCAGAGCTCCTGCACAGCGACTGGATCCTCCCACCAACCTGACAGGTTCTGAACAGAGACGAGAGAGTCATCAGTAAAAGAAGAAAGTGAGTTAGAGAAGAACAGAAATGAACCAGAACAAAGCTGCAGCTCCTCTTCTACCTGAGCAGGTGAGTCCAACAGCTTTTCCAGGTGAGCAGGTGTTTCTGGCTGAGCCTGAGCTCCTACAGTCCAGGAGAGCAGACTCATTGCCTTCACACTGGAACTCTTTGGTCAACATCGGAGCTTCCGCTTCTCCATAGAGCGCCCCCCAGAGGACCGAAGGAGCCCCACAGCCGAGCTCCCTACAGACCACCTCTGCATCCCGCTGGTCAAAGTCGGCTTCACACGCTAAGGACCACGTCTGGTTAGTCTGGTTAGCCTGGTCAGACTTCACCTCCAGTCCGCCTGAACACAGACTCGTCCCATTCACCAGCCTGACTGAGTCTGCAGAGAGAGAGAATTCCAAACTGATCTTTATTCTTGACTTCAGAAGAACCAGGGGAATATTCCTGTTTGTCATTGAAAATAAACGTGTTATTGTAACAAACGACCACCGCCGGAGCGGATTGCGGCCACTCTAGACAACACTCGTGTTTCCACCGGCAGAACCACGATGAGTTTCATTAGCGTCTCAGAAGCAGCATCACAGGAAACGTTGTGTTTTCAGCAGCAGTAACTAAACACGATGAAACAGTAAAACACAGCAGAGGTTTGAAACAGGACGAGAGAAACTAAAGAGATTCAACTAGAAGATACAAGTGGTAGTAGAAGTACTGAGAGCTGAACACACTGACTTCAAAAACCTCTTTCTCTCAGGTTTCCTGCACTCGGCCCGGCCCGGCCTTACTCCGGAGCAGGTCCATCACCAGCGCGGCTTGGCGCAGTAAAACTGGTGATGGAAAAACTAATCAGCGCAGCTTGATGTGACTTGCTGCAGCCAAAAGTGCCAGTGGAAGAACATCTCAAGTCCCATTCTGACATTTTGGGAACCCCAGTAATCCATTCAAAGGTGTCAAAGTATCAGGAGTTGAAATTCTGACATGTGGAATACCTTTGAATGGAGTAGCCAGCCTTCCCAACTGGACTGCACACTGTTTCAGAAATGTTCCCATTTGTCAGCTGGGACTCTGTGGTCCTGGTCCTGACACTTTGGGCTCAGCTTGGTCAACTCCAGCTGAGAAGATGTGTTGGGCTGCCAGAGCATCAGGATCAACAAGTCCCACTCTGACAACATGGGAACATTTATTTAAGTCAAAGTTGTCACGTTGCTGAACCGACGTCTGAGTCTCAACACTCGACCGAATAAGAACATTTTAACTCAGAACATGCCCCAGTTTATACCAAGAAACTGGAAGGTCATTGCCACAGATTATGTTCCTGGTAGGCTTACCTGAGCAGGTGATCTTTATGATGGAAGAAGAGGAACCTGATGACAAACACTCCCTCAGAGCAGATCCAGACTCCACACAGTCAGGGCTGATCTCCCATGCAGCTCTGCTGGAGGACTCATTTGTCAGTCCTGTTGAAGCAGCAGATCCACAGTCCAACTCTTTACACATGACATCTGCTGACGTCAGAGTCCAGTTCGAGCCAAATACTGGTCTCCATTCTCCTCGTTTCACCTCCAGATCTCCTGCACAGGGACTGGATCCTCCCACCAACCTGACACGTCCTGAAGAGAAACAAGAGAGTCATCAGTAAAAGAATAAAGTGAGTTTTATTAGAACAGAAATCAAAGCTGCAGCTCCTCTTCTACCTGAGCAGGTGAGTCCAACAGCTTTACCAGGTGAGCAGCTTATGAATTATTCACCACATAGCTGAAACGTTTTGCTTCTACCACTCAGGTATCTTGAACCCATCTTGGCAAAGTTTTCACTTAATATAGATCAGACAGCATGTTTAACATCAGGATCAGCTAGATATAAGAACATCTCACTGTTAGAATCTAAAACATGGTTGTTTATGTAACAGCTAACAAAACTGATATGTAGAGATTGGTTCTGATACCAGTGGATCAGTGAGGTGCTAACATGTGTGGTGTCATGATGGCGGGCTCTCTGTCTACCTGAGCTCTTAGTGCTGTCACAGAGGTTGATGGTGAGGTTGTTGATGTCTTGGAGCAACTGAAAGTCGTCGACAATGTACACATGATGTTCATCAGGATCAGAGGCGATGGACTTCAGCTCTCTCTCACTGGCAGTGTTAAAACCTGAAAGACAAATGTTGAGTTAAAGTGAGACCCAAAACAAAGAAACCTTTTGGGTGGCAAACTATCCAAACTGTGGTTTCCTGATGTCCAAACTTAACCTTTGACTGATGGTTGTTCATTTTTAATCTCATTTATTAGAAGTCATATCTACTTTACATTACTGTCGTCTATCTGCTGAAGCTGACCAATAATTTCAGCTTCACTTTCTTCCTCCTGGGCAGCTGTTGGTCCACCATTCAAATCATTTTCAGAGACTTGAAAAGACTTGAAACATGCCTGACTTAATTGTCATTAAACATTAACTGATATAAATTACAAATGCAGTCATTTGTGCATCATGAGGGACAAACTTGAAATATTGTTTATTTTTGTATTAATGCCACTTTTTCCTTTTGTGTTAAGAGCTTTTAGATCTTATCTTCACTTTGCAAACTTTTCTGAGGCTCTGCTGCTTCTCACTGTTCAAACTGAAAGTCACTCACCAACAGTGTAGACTTCGATGCCGGCGTCCTTCAGCGCTTGTGACGGAGAATCCACTCTGTCAGTGGATTGTCCGTCAGTGATTAAGATAACAATTTTTTCAGAGTCTGCTCTCATTCCCACATTTGATTGAAAGATGTTTTGGAGGGCGTAGTTCAGAGCTCGTCCTGTGTGACAGAAAAAAAGACGATTGAAAAGAAGAGTTGAAACGTTGGGGTTATTATTTCTAGTACTCTGTCGAGGGAGTGGAATCTGTTCACACCTGCTCTCTATATACTGTACAATATATACCATGAACTGGATTTTAAACACTGACTAATAACTTATTTAAAATTCAGTTTCTTAGAATGATGGCCTCGATGCAACCAGAGCTTCTGTTCCCAAAGTCCCTCAGGGTGTGATCACATCAATATAAATCACCTGTATAGGTTGATCTTCCAATAGCTGTCGTATCCTGGATACGTCTTCCAGCAGGGCTTGTTTGCTCTGGTGGGTGTTCAGGTACCAATGTGTCCTTGGGTCTCTACTGTACTGAACCAGAGCTGCAGAAAACACACAACAAAGTGTGAAACAACACGGACACACTGACCCAAAATGACAGTGATGATGTTGTAGCGTCTCAGAATAATGAAGCTACTACAGGTTATCCAGGTTCGCTGCTGGTGATTGCTTCAGTCACACACAGGCGACTGTCAGCTGTAGACAACACCACACAACTAAACGTGTCTTTGGTTACTGTAACGACACACATTAACAGTTCACCTCGATTTCCTCGCACGTAGACTGACACATGTTCATCATCAAGCCGGACGAGGTAAGAACCAAACTCTCTAACTCTTGGTCAGTCACAGGCACGTTATCTTTCCTACATCCCTGTCTCTCAGGTAACGATGTGACTGACGGGCTTCAGGCCTCCAGGAGTCTCACATTACACCTTCACTGACGTTGAGGAAACTTGGTAACTCAGAACTGCATTAAAGAGTCCTTCTTTGACTGAACATCCAGCCTCAGCACAGTCACCTATGGAATAACAATTACCAACTGCATGTCACTCAGTCCGTTCCTATATTCTTTACAAGAAGACAAAGTGATGTTAATTAAACCAACTTAGAGTCAGTGAACACAGTAATTAACTGAAGATGTGTTACAGTCTCTAACAATAAAGTCAGTCATCCAAAAATATTGTTTTAATTATTGTATTTATTATTATAATGAGAATGTAATCGTCTCATCTTGTGTCTGCTTAGGTCATGATGATCGATTGTTTTAATGTTTCTGTGTATGTTGTATTTAAAAAGCCTTGATAAAAACCATACAAAGTGTGCAGTGTCGTACAGAAACCTTTCTTCACATGAGAAACTTTTCATGCTTTATGTTTCTTACATTTTGAACACAGGACCTGTATTTGATTATTTTCACATTCAGGAGTCTGGAGAGGCAAACCAGGCAAATGTTTGGGGTCGCCCAAAGAGTTTTGGGAAAATGGCCTCTGATGAACTCATATCAGCACATTTTACAATAACAACTATAAACCCAACATGAGTACTGGTATTAGAATGAACGTTACCAATCTGGACTCTGTCTGGGCCGATGTCAAAGGCGCTGACTGTGTTAGTGATGAAGGACAGGATGTCTTGAAAGGATGTAGGGCTGATGCTCCCGGAGCCGTCCACCACCAGCACGATGTCAGCCTTGGCTGAGGTTTCACACTGAGCAGCTGCAGGAGAACAGAGGATTGTGGGATACGTGTGAGGATCAGTGGGTCAGAGTAGACCTGCCTGTTGTTTCATCACATGTGGTGGAATAAATGTGTAACTCAGGTCTCAAACTCAGATGATCTCGGGGCCACTGCTGGTACTGTCATCTCGTAGGACCGCAGCTTCAGTGTTTAAGTGCTACAAGAAAGTGCAATATTTCTCAAAATGTAGTTTTTATTTCCGTTATTAAGATAATAATACAAAAATGCAAACAGAAGTTTTCATAGTATCCATTTTTAACATCAGTGCAGATCTTCTTCACTGCTCTTGAATAACTTATTGAAACCTTGCAGTGAACTAACACATGAAATATATCAGCACCTTATTTCCTGACAGAAACCTGGCAGCACTTCTGCTCAAACCTTCTTCAGATTTAACAAGAAATCTGTATGAACATTAGATTATAGTGCAAATCTAAAGATAACTTATTTAAACGTTGCACTAGGCTTGCCGTGGTCGTCGGTGTTCCCGGTGTTACAGGGTAGTGTAACTTACACGATTACATTACTCGCTCACCTCCCCCACCGTCGTTTGTCGACGCTGGACGTTACCGTTACAAACTGCCGGAGGCGTCTCCTTGGTGCAGCGGCGGGGCCAGCAGCAGAGTCACATTTCACTTTTAGGGTGGAGAGTTTTGAGTTCTGACTGACAAGGTGGTGTTGGAGGAGCGTGACAGAAACAGGAAGTCGCCCACACAGTCCGGCTGTAAGTGTCCGATAAGAGGAAGCTGATAACTGAACTCTGTCCTTTCATTTATTCTGCCTCACCTGCAGTCATTAATGTGATACATAACCGTAGGAGATATCATACTATCATGTTTTCATTCTTTAATATCTCTTGTCGATGTTCCTACTTTATGAACCATCGTTTTCTCTGTCGTGTTTGAGGTTTGGTTGTGTTGACAGGCAGGATGTGGTTTGTGGTTTGTGTTAAAGTGACTGCTCAGCTTCAGCAAAGATAAACCAACATCGACTCTCGGCTGCTTTAGGAAACAGGATGTGATCAGTATCTCTGGGGTCAAAGTCAAACATTTTGTTGATCCACCCTCTGCATTTATCTTCATGTTCTCCGTTTACCTGTCGAGTTGTTCTTACCTTCAGCCCGGAGTCCTGAGGAGGAAATCAGAGAAGGAAGATATTAAACTGAATTTTGATTGGAGCTGAGCTGTGAGCTGAACAAACACTGTCAGTGGAAACACAGCCAGTCATCCTGAGGCGACACCTTTTATTCATCCTTTATGACCTCATGATTCATGATCACTTATTGAGATTGAGTGTTTTTCATTTGAAAAGATGTGTCCTCTCAATATTTGTTTCCTGTTAAGATGTCAGCTTACAGTGATTCTGGAAAGTTTTAGTGACATTTTAGCAAAGAGTTTTAATAATATGTTGGTGATTATCAGTAAATGGTCAGATTATGTCGGACAGAATCATCATGACCTTAAACGTTCTATTTTTACAGTGAGGTTCTGGATGCAGGACTGTGACTATAATTCAGTAGTTTTACAGTTTTGCACCTTTCACACATGTGTCATTAAAGCAGAATCCTACCTGAGCTCCACAGCAACAGCAACACCATCAGCAGGTGATCCATATCCAGGTCGACCGTCAGCCTCTTCTCGTCTGTCTGACTCGTCGTCTGTCTGACTTGTCGTTTGTGCTTCTGGTGATAAAATGTGTTATTTTTCTTCCTCCCTTTTTCTCATCAGCCAACCGATGATGAGATACAAGCTTCTCAGAGATGACGCTGCTGCGGATGTAAAGAAAAAGAACCAGATTTTGAGATATCGTTCTCGCAGACTCACTTTTCTTCATGA
This sequence comes from Lagodon rhomboides, assembly GCA_039737535.1. Classification (NCBI taxonomy): domain Eukaryota; kingdom Metazoa; phylum Chordata; class Actinopteri; order Spariformes; family Sparidae; genus Lagodon; species Lagodon rhomboides. The sequence continues at coordinate 26,978,555 of CM077804.1, read as the reverse complement.
TCGTCTTCATGTTTGTTTCCCCTCACAGTCCACATGTTCTCCTGCATTATCATCAAAAGACGCCCCATTTAATCCACAGAGTCAGACAGCTCAATAAAATATTTGAAATGAGCAAATAAAGAAATAAGATGTCTCCAGCTGACACACGTGTTTGTGAGCGTCACAGTCTGTTGTGTCTCACTCTGCTTGATGCTGTTAGAGGCTGTAAAGACTGAATTATTATAAGACCTCTGTTATTTATTGGCTCTGATGCTTTTATAAGTATTGAAGCTTCTAGCAGGGCCGGATTAAATGAACACATGACACTGGGCAGAAAGACTTTTTTGGGCCCCGACACACATTTTAAACAGTTAAATGACTTCACTGCAATATGATTATAGATTAAGTTGGGTATATATTTTAGTTCATCTATCTATATCTCTGTGTTCATACATAATTGATCAGTTGTGTCTTAACTGGTAAAGTAAAGCCGTATATTATGCGTTTATTTAAATGCATTTTTTCTTTAAAGTGTCCTCATTTATTCAGATTTAAAAACGTAGATTATCAAATGTTTTCTCTTGACTTTGGATGAAGTTAAACCACTGAAATACTTTTTCCTGGACTTTAAAGATAACGTAATGAATATGTTTCAATTAATAAATAAATGAATATATAAACATTAAATAAAGTCTCAGATCGGAGATTTATTTTAATTTCAAAATATATTTTAAAGGCACACTTTGTGAACATTGCCTACCTGTTGTATTCATTCTCAAAACAAACAGAGGACAGCGTATCACCACAGTAACTAACTCTTGCCAGCCGTAGTTGCCTTAAGCTGGTTAGCTCAGTTAGCCATACAGCTAGCAGCTCGGAGCCCAGGGGGAGATTTGGTGTTTACGTCCAACCAGGAGCTGTGAATGTGACGGGCTGGGGCTAGGTGGTTAGCATGCTAACGTCAGTAGGCGTCTATTAACACTTTATATAAACGTGATGTCAAACTGTTAATCCGTCACATTGCTGATCATTTTGTTGGATATTTTCACGTTTTTAACATTCGTACATATTGATGATGATGATTTCTCAGTGATTTTCACTGCCCGTCCTCTGGAGGCGGAGCAGACTTCACAGCTGAGGCTTTGTTGAGATCAACCTGTGCAGAAAATGTGTTCATTCATCAGGCAGCGTGGCCTCACACCTGATGGGGGCGCTCCAGGTTTTATAACCTGTGATGTTCTGGATCTCCTGCCACATATCTTCAGTGCTGTTGGTGTTGAGCAGTGTTGGTAACGTTACTTTACGTTACAAGATTACTGCCGTTAAAAAGTAAAGAATTGAACATGTTAGAGTATTTTAGAGTTACAAAAATGAGGGTCAAACCTCTTTACGACTCGTCAGTTATGTTCTCCAGACGGCGTGTAGCCAACTGTACATGTACCTTTGAATGTATTGACTCATTTTGAAGCCTTATTTACGGCCCACACTCAGTAACTCTTCAGCCTGATAACAGGAATGACAGACACAATATGACTGACAGCTCTTTATTCAGCTAACAATCTGACAGTGAACTGGGCAGAGGCAGACAGTATTAGGCACAGCTGTTTGACTGAAGACAATGTGGTGATACTCGCAGTAAAATGCAGACAAACCAGCCCCAACCTACAAAAAAATACAACAAAAAATATGTACATGTACAGGGAATCAAACTGAAAATGTGCTTTTACAAGCTCTCTAGTTCCTGATGAAGGAAAATGTTAAAAACTAAAGGTTTATAGGGGCTTGGGGTTTTAAAGGGATTCAGTTCAGACAAACCAACGATCAAGAAACCAAAGAAAACCTGCAGCCTAGTTGACTGGTGACGATGTGGTGAACTGGGCTGAAGAATAAACACAACTTCCCTTAACTAGAATGAAATGGGGCAGCAAATAAATCTCAACGGGGCCTAAAGAGTCCAGAGATTCTGGCTGACGATCTATCAGGTCTGCAGTGTGTCAGGGACAGAGTCAGAATGAGAGTGAGTCCAGCCTGGGTGCCATTCCCCACCTCTCTTAAGCCTTCACAAAAGGGCGTCGTCACTCCCTGATTGGCTGGGAGGGGAATGTCTCAAGCTGCTTCCACTCATTCATTAGGAGTCAGTCTGTCTCCACACCTGCACACAGGTGATCTGAACCCACTGCAGTCAGTCCAGAGGGATTTTTAACTTCAGCCCCAAACAGATAAAGATAGCAAGTCTTAATCAATGGGACTGCTGCAACAATACAACACAGACTCTTATAGCCGAGTATATGGTGTTTAAAAATGGATCTAATGAACCCGTAAACCATGATCACTTACATAGAAGTGATAAAAGCATAAAAGCACAAATATGATGTCGCTGTATGTGATGCTAGCTAGCGCGTATAGACAGGTAATGAGCTGATGGATGGTTGATGAGCTCTTTGGAGGTCCTACTCTGCTGCCTCGCCTCCTTCCTCTTCAGCTCTGTGAACACCGAGGTTATAATCATCCAGCTCCATGTGCTCCTGTGGGCCCGGCTTCTGCCCCCTGGTGGCCTGGAGAGACATGACAGCACACACAGTTCAGTATTCACAAGCCAAGTGCTTCATTTGAGCCGGACCTGTGATCAACAGAGCTGTGAACGTTACCTGATGGGTGACACAGATGACAGTGATGAACAGCAGCAGAGCCAGCGACAGGAGGACCAGTCTGATGACACCGATGTAAGAAACTGCTGGACCTGATGAAACACATTCAGTCATCACTTCAGATCACGTGACATCATGAGTACAACAGCTCTCATTAAACATAAACTTCAGATCCTCTAAAATCACTGAAGTCACTTTAACACGTCGCTGTTTGATTCAGTTCTTAGAGAATAAGTTCCTCTGATCCTCCGTGTGTTTTCATGTCAGTTCCTCTTGTTTTCATCTTGTTTTCTATTCCCACTGGTCTCTGACAGCTACCAAACATCATTTTGTTGGATGAGTGTGTTATGTGACTGAGGCTTACCTGAGCAGGTAACCTCCAGGAAGAAGGACGACCACATCGGTGACACGCACTCCCTCAGAGCAGATCCAGACTGAACACAGTCAGGACGGATCTCCCATGCAGATTTGAGTGTGGATTCATTTCTCAGTCCTGTTGACACAACAGATCCACAGTGCAGCTCTCTGCAGACTACAGCAGCTGACGTCAGAGTCCAGTTAGAGTCATAAACCGGCCTCCAGTCTCCCTGTTTCACCTCCAGAGCTCCTGCACAGCGACTGGATCCTCCCACCAACCTGACAGGTTCTGAACAGAGACGAGAGAGTCATCAGTAAAAGAAGAAAGTGAGTTAGAGAAGAACAGAAATGAACCAGAACAAAGCTGCAGCTCCTCTTCTACCTGAGCAGGTGAGTCCAACAGCTTTTCCAGGTGAGCAGGTGTTTCTGGCTGAGCCTGAGCTCCTACAGTCCAGGAGAGCAGACTCATTGCCTTCACACTGGAACTCTTTGGTCAACATCGGAGCCTCCGCTTCTCCATAGAGCGCCCCCCAGAGGACCGAAGGAGCCCCACAGCCGAGCTCCCTACAGACCACCTCTGCATCCCGCTGGTCAAAGTCGGCTTCACACGCTAAGGACCACGTCTGGTTAGTCTGGTTAGTCTGGTCAGGCTTCACCTCCAGTCCGCCTGAACACAGACTCGTCCCATTCACCAGCCTGACTGAGTCTGCAGAGAGAGAGAATTCCAAACTGATCTTTATTCTTGACTTCAGAGGAACCAGGGGAAGCTTCCAGTTTGTCAGAGAAAATAAACGTGTTATTGTAACGAACGACCACCACCGGAGCGGATTGCGGCCACTCTAGACAACACTCGTGTTTCCACCGGCAGAACCACGATGAGTTTCATTAGCGTCTCAGAAGCAGCATCACAGGAAACGTTGTGTTTTCAGCAGCAGTAACTAAACACGATGAAACAGTAAAACACAGCAGAGGTTTGAAACAGGACGAGAGAAACTAAAGAGATTCAACTAGAAGATACAAGTGGTAGTAGAAGTACTGAGAGCTGAACACACTGACTTTAAAAACCTCTTTCTCTCAGAGAATGGATTATTGACAGATTACAATATCACCATCTTTATCCCCAAGACTCGATCCCCTGCCTATATGGTCTCCCTAAGATCCATAAAGAAGGGGCCACACTTAGACCCATTGTCAGCAGCATAAACTCTGTCACCTACAACATTGCCAAGTATGTAGCCACTATCTTGGCACCTTTGGTGGGCAATAACCCACATCACATCCAAAACTCCATAGACTTTGTGAACAAAGTCCGTGATTTAAAATGGATCCAGATGAAACCATGGTATCCTATGACGTGACTTCCTTGTTCACTTGCATACCAACAATGGAGGCTTTGGCAACAGTAAGAGAGCGACTTACACAGGACAACTCACTCCAGAACAGAACCAAACTCAAACCGGAACACATATGCCAACTCCTGGATTTATGCCTAAACACCACGTATTTCCAGTTTAATGGCAAATTTTACAGGCAGAAACATGGCTGTGCCATGGGCTCACCAGTATCCCCCTTGTGGCAAATTTATACATGGAAACGGTAGAAAGTAAGGCCCTGAATTCCTTTGAGGGAACAACACAGAGCCACTGTTTCAGATATGTGGATGACACATGGGTCAAAATCAAAACCCAGGAGGTGCAAGCCTTTACTGAACACATTAACTCTGTGGACAGAAACATCAAGTTCACCAGAGAGGATGTTAAGGATAAGAGTCTGCCCTTCTTAGATTGTGATGTCCACATGGAAAAGGACAGGAGCCTTCACATCGGGGTATACAGGAAACCCACGCACACAGACCAATACCTACTTTTTGACTCACACCACCCACTGGAACACAAACTGGGCATTATCAGAACCCTGCAACACAGAGCTGATAACGTACCCACCAGCTCGCAGGCACAAGGGGAAGAACATCAACACCTGAGGGGTGCCCTCAAAACTTGTGGTTATCCCAACTGGACCTTTGTGAAAACTGCAGCAGGTTCCAGAAAGAACACCAAAGTGGTGGAGGAACAAAAGCAGGACAAACGAAACAACATTGTCATCCCATATGTGTCTGGGGCATTAGAGAAACTCAGGAGGATTTTCAGCAAACATTGCATCCCTGTGTATTTCAAACCCAGTAACAAACTCAGACAGAAACTGGTACATCCTAAGGACCAAACACCACACACCCACAAAAGCAATCTGGTGTATGCAGTACAATGTAATGAGGAATGCAAAGATCTTTACATTGGTAAGACAAAACAACCACTACACAAACGCATGGCCCAACACAGGAGAGCCAACTCCTCAGGCCGAGACTCTGCTGTCTATTTACACCTCAAGGAAAAAGCTCACTCCTTTGAGGACAATAATGTTCACATCTTGGACAGAGAGGATAGATGGTTTGAAAGAGGAGTAAAAGAAGTCATCTATGCAAAAATTTAAAAACCATCTCTAAACAGAGGAGGGGGTCTGCGACACCACCTATCTCCAATTTACAATGCTGCCCTTTCATGTCTTCCCAGGAGATTCAACAACTTAGCCTCTAAGAATAACGGCTGTGCACAAAGGGCCTCATGTGACTCCAACGACTGTCGTTACAACACAATAGAGCACTAACGAAAGTTAAAAACCAACTTTCCACCATCCCCAACGACCATACTAACGACTGTCGTTGGCAATAATGGAGCACATACAACCCATAGACATCAGTGGCCTTGTGACACACCTCCTGAGAGGTTAAATAGCTGGACCTCCACACCAGCTAGTTGGACTAGTCCCAGCCTAGTCAAGCGAGCAGGAACTGATGAAGCCTCTTGGATGAGAGGTGAAACGTCTTCAAAGACAAAAAACAAATCCAGTTGCGTTCGATTCAATTTCCTTGAGATAACTATGACCTGGATGAATGAGAATATTCACAGGCCTCTTTCTCTCAGGTTTCCAACACTCGGCCCGGCCCGGCCTTACTCCGGAGCAGGTCCATCACCAGCGTGGCTTGGCGCAGTAAAACTGGTGATGGAAAAAATAATCAGTGCAGCTTGATGTGACTTGCTGCAGCCAAAAGTGCTAGTGGAAGAACATCTCAAGTCCCATTCTGACATTTTGGGAACCCCAGTAATCCATTCAAAGGTGTCAAAGTATCAGGAGTTGAAATTCTGACATGTGGAATACCTTTGAATAGAGTAGCCAGCCTTCCCAACTGGACTGCACACTGTTTCAGAAATGTTCCCATTTGTCAGCTGGGACTCTGTGGTCCTGGTCCTGACACTTTGGGCTCAGCTGGTCAACTCCAGCTGAGAAGATGTGTTGGGCTGCCAGAGCATCGGGATCAACAAGTCCCACTCTGACAACATGGGAACATTTATTTAAGTCAAAGTTGTCACGTTGCTGAACCGACGTCTGAGTCTCAACACTCGACCGAATAAGAACATTTTAACTCAGAACATGCCCCAGTTTATACCAAGAAACTGGAAGGTCATTGCCACAGATTATGTTCCTGGTAGGCTTACCTGAGCAGGTGATCTTTATGATGGAAGAAGAGGAACCTGATGACAAACACTCCCTCAGAGCAGATCCAGACTCCACACAGTCAGGGCTGATCTCCCATGCAGCTCTGCTGGAGGACTCATTTGTCAGTCCTGTTGAAGCAGCAGATCCACAGTCCAACTCTTTACACATGACATCTGCTGACGTCAGAGTCCAGTTCGAGCCAAATACTGGTCTCCATTCTCCTCGTTTCACCTCCAGATCTCCTGCACAGGGACTGGATCCTCCCACCAACCTGACACGTCCTGAAGAGAAACAAGAGAGTCATCAGTAAAAGAATAAAGTGAGTTTTATTAGAACAGAAATCAAAGCTGCAGCTCCTCTTCTACCTGAGCAGGTGAGTCCAACAGCTTTACCAGGTGAGCAGCTTATGAATTATTCACCACATAGCTGAAACGTTTTGCTTCTACCACTCAGGTATCTTGAACCCATCTTGGCAAAGTTTTCACTTAATATAGATCAGACAGCATGTTTAACATCAGGATCAGCTAGATATAAGAACATCTCACTGTTAGAATCTAAAACATGGTTGTTTATGTAACAGCTAATAAAACTGATATGTAGAGATTGGTTCTGATACCAGTGGATCAGTGAGGTGCTAACATGTGTGGTGTCATGATGGCGGGCTCTCTGTCTACCTGAGCTCTTAGTGCTGTCACAGAGGTTGATGGTGAGGTTGTTGATGATGTCTTGGAGCAACTGAGAGTTGTCGACAATGTACACATGATTTTCATCAGGATCAGAGGCGATGGACTTCAGCTCTCTCTCACTGGCACCGTCAATACCTGAAAGACAAATGTTGAGTTAAAGTGAGACCCAAAACAAAGAAACCTTTTGGGTGGCAAACTATCCAAACTGTGGTTTCCTGATGTCCAAACTTAACCTTTGACTGATGGTTGTTCATTTTTAATCTCATTTATTAGAAGTCATATCTACTTTACATTACTGTCGTCTATCAGCTGAAGCTGACCAATAATTTCAGCTTCACTTTCTTCCTCCTGGGCAGCTGTTGGTCCACCATTCAAATCATTTTCAGAGACTTGAAAAGACTTGAAACATGCCTGACTTGATTGTCATTAAACATTAACTGATATAAATGACAAATGCAGTCATTTGTGCATCATGAGGGACAAACTTGAAATATTGTTTATTTTTGTATTAATGCCACTTTTTCCTTTTGTGTTAAGAGCTTTTAGATCTTATCTTCACTTTGCAAACTTTTCTGAGGCTCTGCTGCTTCTCACTGTTCAAACTGAAAGTCACTCACCAACAGTGTAGACTTCGATGCCGGCGTCCTTCAGCGCTTGTGACGGACGATCCACTCTGTCAGTGGAATCTCCATCAGTGATTAAGATAGCCATTTTCTCAGAGTCTGCTCGCATTCCCACATTTGGTTGAAAGATGTTTTGGAGGGTGTGGCTCAGAGCAGATCCTGTGTGACAGAAAAAAAGACGATTGAAAAGAAGAGTTGAAATGTTGGGGTTATTATTTCTAGTACTCTGTCGAGGGAGTGGAATCTGTTCACACCTGCTCTCTATATACTGTACAATATATAGCATGAACTGGATTTTAAACACTGACTAATAACTTATTTAAAATTCAGTTTCTTAGAATGATGGCCTCGATGCAACCAGAGCTTCTGTTCCCAAAGTCCCTCAGGGTGTGATCACATCAATATAAATCACCTGTGTAGGTATCTCCATATGGCTGTCGTATCCTGGATACGTCTTCCAGCAGGGCTTGTTTGTTCTGGTGGGTGTTCAGGTACCAATGTGTCGTTGGTTGTGTACTGTACTGAACCAGAGCTGCAGAAAACACACAACAAAGTGTGAAACAACACGGACACACTGACCCAAAATGACAGTGATGATGTTGTAGCATCTCAGAATAATGAAGCTACTACAGGTTATCCAGGTTCGCTGCTGGTGATTGCTTCAGTCACACACAGGCGACTGTCAGCTGCAGACAACACCACACAACTCAACGTGTCTTTGGTTACTGTAACGACACACATTAACAGTTCACCTCGATTCCCTCGCACGTAGACTGACACATGTTCATCATCAAGCCGGACGAGGTAAGAACCAAACTCTCTAACTCTTGGTCAGTCACAGGCACGTTATCTTTCCTACATCCCTGTCTCTCAGGTAACGATGTGACTGACGGGCTTCAGGCCTCCAGGAGTCTCACATTACACCTTCACTGACGAAACTATGAAACTATAGAAACCATACAAACTGTGCAGTGTTGTACAGAAACCGTTCTTCACATGAGAAACATTTCATGCTTTTTTGAACACAGGACCTGTATTTGATTATTTTCACATTCAGGAGTCAGGAGAGGCAAACCAGGCAAATGTTTGGGGCCGCCCAAAGAGTTTTGAAAAATGGCCTCTGATGAACTCATATCAGCACATTTTACAATAACAACTATAAACCCAACATGAGTACTGGTATTAGAATGAACGTTACCAATCTGGACTCTGTCTGGGCCGATGTCAAAGGCGCTGACTGTGTTATTGATGAAGGACAGGATGTGTTGAAAGGATTGAAGAGCTGATGCTCGAGGAGCCGTCCACCACCAGCACGATGTCAGCCTTGGCTGAGGTTTCACACTGAGCAGCTGCAGGAAAACAGAGGATTGTGGGATATGTGTGAGGATCAGTGGGTCAGAGTAGACCTGCCTGTTGTTTCATCACATGTGGTGGAATAAATGTGTAACTCAGGTCTCAAACTCAGATGATCTCGGGGCCTCTGCTGGTACTGTCATCTCGTAGGACCACAGCTTCAGCGTTTAAGTGCTACAAGAAAGTGCAATATTTCTCAAAATGTAGTTTTTATTTCCGTTATTAAGATAATAATACAAAAATGGTAAATAACATCAGTGCAGATCTTCTTCACTGCTCTTGAATAACTTATTGAAACCTTGCAGTGAACTAACACATGAAATATATCAGCACCTTATTTCCTGACAGAAACCTGGCAGCACTTCTGCTCAAACCTTCTTCAGATTTAACAAGAAATCTGTATGAACATTAGATTATAGTGCAAATCTAAAGATAACTTATTTAAACGTTGCACTAGGCTTGCCGTGGTAGTCGGTGTTCCCGGTGTTACAGGGTAGTGTAACTTACACGATTACATTACTCGCTCACCTCCTCCACCGTCGTTTGTCGACGCTGGACGTTACCGTTACAAACTGCCGGAGGCGTCTCCTCGGTGCAGCGGCGGGGCCAGCAGCAGAGTCACATTTCACTTTTAGGGTGGAGAGTTTTGAGTTCTGACTGACAAGGTGGTGTTGGAGGAGCGTGAAAGAAACAGGAAGTCGCCCACACAGTCCGGCTGTATGTGTCCGATAAGAGGAAGCTGATAACTGAACTCTGTCCTTTCATTTATTCTGCCTCACCTGCAGTCATTAATGTGATACATAACCGTAGGAGATATCATACTATCATGTTTTCATTCTTTAATATGTCTTGTCGATGTTCCTACTTTATGAACCATCGTTTTCTCTGTCGTGTTTGAGGTTTGGTTGTGTTGACAGGCAGGCTGTGGTTTGTGGTTTGTGTTAAAGTGACTGCTCAGCTTCAGCAAAGATAAACCAACATCGACTCTCGGCTGCTTTAGGAAACAGGATGTGATCAGTATCTCTGGGGTCAAAGTCAAACATTTTGTTGATCCACCCTCTGCATTTATCTTCATGTTCTCCGTTTACCTGTCGAGTTGTTCTTACCTTCAGCCCGGAGTCCTGAGGAGGAAATCAGAGAAGGAAGATATTAAACTGAATTTTGATTGGAGCTGAGCTGTGAGCTGAACAAACACTGTCAGTGGAAATACAGCCAGTCATCCTGAGGCGACACCTTTTATTCATCCTTTATGACCTCATGATTCATGATCACTTATTGAGATTGAGTGTTTTTCATTTGAAAAGATGCGTCCTCTCAATATTTGTTTCTTGTTAAGATGTCAGCTTACAGTGATTCTGGAAAGTTTTAGTGACATTTTAGCAAAGAGTTTTAATAATATGTTGATGATTATCAGTAAATGGTCAGATTATGTCGGACAGAATTATCATGACCTTAAACGTTCTATTTTTACAGTGAGGTTCTGGATGCAGGACTGTGACTATAATTCAGTAGTTTTACAGTTTTGCACCTTTCACACATGTGTCATTAAAGCAGAATCCTACCTGAGCTCCACAGCAACAGCAACACCATCAGCAGGTGATCCATATCCAGGTCGACCGTCAGCCTCTTCTCGTCTGTCTGACTCGTCGTCTGTCTGACTTGTCGTTTGTGCTTCTGGTGATAAAATGTGTTATTTTTCTTCCTCCTTTTTTTTCTCATCAGCCAACCGATGATGAGATACAAGCTTCTCAGAGATGACGCTGCTGCGGATGTAAAGAAAAAGAACCAGATTTTGAGATATCGTTCTCGCAGACTCACTTTTCTTCATGATCGTCTTCATGTTTGTTTCCCCTCACAGTCCACATGTTCTCCTGCATTATCATCAAAAGACGCCCCATTTAATCCACAGAGTCAGACAGCTCAATAAAATATTTGAAATGAGCAAATAAAGAAATAAGATGTCTCCAGCTGACACACGTGTTTGTGAGCGTCACAGTCTGTTGTGTCTCACTCTGCTTGATGCTGTTAGAGGCTGTAAAGACTGAATTATTATAAGACCTCTGTTATTTATTGGCTCTGATGCTTTTTGTTGACGGTTTGACGGGGGTCACTCTGAGGTAAACTAAGAGTCAGTGTCCAACAGATCTGCAGAATTTACATCATAGTTGTTTCAAGGGTGGCGGAGACGGGAGGCCAGTGAAGTAAAGATGGCGGCGGTGAAGACTCTTCCTGCTTGCTCAGCAGTGTTCTCTGTTCAGAGGTTGTCTCGGGCCGTAGCAGTTGTCCTCCTGGGTGCTGTCTTATCGCTTGTTTTGGTTCGTCTCGCCTCTTGTCCTTGGCACGAGGAACTGATGTGTGATGAGTAAGATATACAGCAAATTACGAGGACGAGCGAAGTCAACTGACAGAAAATAACCAGTGACAGAAAGAAGTGGATGCAGCTTTCAACCCTAAAGTTGTGCGACACAGATCAGGTTTTTACTTGTACTGTAGTCTACCTAAAACCGCCCTCCTGACAGTCTTTCTTCCTGTCTAACAGAGAATGGTTAGCACTCATACGTAACTATGACCATGGGTCAAACTGTCGCCTGTACTGTACTTTTACTGCCATGAGACAACTTGTGTGCTGAACCTTCTCTCCGCTCTGAACAACTTCACCGGACCGCTCTCTCCTTCTCTTGCTCGAGGATGACGGATGACTCCCACATTCTCCTACAGTCTGAAGTGACCAGATTTCTGAAATTAAAACTGGGGACATTTTCAGTTCAGTGCTCAATATATCATTAAAATATCCAATGTTATTATCTAAGAAATCAAAAGGGGGCCGTTCTGGTTTCATATAGTTTGACCTGGTAATTGTTGTACTGGATGTTGGTGCGGCTGTAGGTATCACTTGAACTACTTCAGGTGTGAAAATCAAAAGTACTCTTGCAGTAAACTGTTCCCTGTCAGTGTTTTAATATCTGATGTGTGTGGATTGATATTCCTGCTGCATTCATGTGTTTCACTGCTGTAGATGTTTAAGGTGGAGCTCACTCCATTTGGGATAAATAAGTGGTCTGAATCTGAATGTGGAACCTGTTGGATGACATGTGGAACCTGTTGGATGACATGAGGAACCAGTGGTATAACACGTGGAACCAGTGGGATGACACGTGGAACCACTGGGATGACATGTGGAACCAGTGGGATGACATGTGGAACCAGTGGTATAACACGTGGAACCAGTGGGATGACACGTGGAACCAGTGGGATGACATGTAGAACCAGTGGGATGACATGTGGAACCTGTTGGATGACATGAGGAACCTGTGGGATAACACGTGGAACCACTGGGATGACATGTGGAACCTGTGGGATGACATGTGGAACCAGTGGTATAACACGTGGAACCAGTGGGATGACACGTGGAACCAGTGGGATGACACGTGGAACCAGTGGGATGACACATGGAACCAGTGGGATGACACGTGGAACCTGTGGGATGACATGTGGAACCTGTTGGATGACATGTGGAACCACTGGGATGACATGTGGAACCAGTGGGATGACATGTGGAACCAGTGGGATGACACGTGGAACCAGTGGGATGACATGTGGAACCAGTGGGATGACATGTGGAACCTGTGGGATGACACATGGAACCAGTGGGATGACACGTGGAACCAGTGGGATGACACATGGAACCTGTGGGATGACACGTGGAACCAGTGGGATGACATGTGGAACCAGTGGGATGACATGTGGAACCAGTGGGTAAAAGATTTAATCAAAAACTTAGTCTGAAGAGGCACCTGAGAGTCCACACTGGAGAGAAACCATTTGGTTGTGAAGGCTGTGGGAAAGATTCTAAGACAGGAAACTCTGAAGAACCGTAGCGATGCCACACTGGAGAGAAACCATTTGGTTGATGACGTCTGTGGAAAAGTTTTACAACACAGGGAAATCTGAAGATGAACACAAGACTCCACACGTGGAACCAGTGGGATGACATGTGGAACCAGTGGGATGACATGTGGAATCCTGTGGGATGACACATGGAACCACTGGGATGACATGTGAAACCATGTGAGATGACATGTGGAACCTGTGGGATGACACATGGAACCACTGGGATGACACGTGGAACCTGTGGGATGACACATGGAACCACTGGGATGACACGTGGAACCAGTGGGATGACACATGGAACCAGTGGGATGACATGTGGAACCTGTGGGATGAGATGTCGAACCTGTTGGATGACATGTGGAACCACTGGGATGACATGTGGAACCTGTGGGATGACATGTGGAACCAGTGGTATAACAAGTGGAACCACTGGGATGACACGTGGAACCAGTGGGATGACATGTGGAATCTGTGGGATGACATGTGGAACCTGTGGGATGACACATGAATCCTGTGGGATGACACATGGAACCAGTGGGATGACATGTGGAACCAGTGGGATGACATGTGGAACCAGTGGGATGACATGTGGAACCAGTGGGATGACACATGAATCCTGTGGGATGACACGTGGAACCAGTGGGATGACATGTGAAACATGTTGAGATGAGATGTGGAACCTGTTGGATGACATGTGGAACCTGTGGGATGACATGTGGAACCTGTGGGATGACATGTGGAACCTGTTGGATGACATGTGGAACCTGTTGGATGACATGTGGACCCTGTGGGGTTTTCTCTACAGAAAGTCACTATTGGTGTCTTTAAACAATAACCACAGTTGCTTCCTAACCTTCTGGAGGGACATTAAAAATAATGCAGCTGGTCATTTAATTCGGAAGAGCTGTTGAAGGCTAAATAATGTGAATTTTGAAGCAAACTGCTTTAAAAACTCTTTCAAAGACTACCTCACTACTCGTCTCTTCTTGAACATGTACTTATTCTGTATCCTTATAGCTGTTGAGGAAACTTCATCTTTCACATCATTAATTAGTTCTTTTTTATTTTCTCCTTGTTAATAGTTGTTTTATATGGTCTGTTCCCTGCAGATGTCCAGCAGCTGTTGGTGATTAAAGAGGAGGTTCCTGCTGAGTGGAGCCCCAGTCTGGACCAGGAGGACTCAGAGTCCCTTCACATAAAAGAGGAAAGGGAGGAGGTCCGGACCAATCAGGAGGGAGCGCAGCGTATTTGGCTGTAGGAGGCTGGTTTCACTGCTGTCCCGGAACCTCATTCTTCACAATTTCATCAAAGCCGAACTGGACAACAGAGAAGCAGAGCCTCCAGTCGGCAGCTATGTGACAGAGATGAAACCAGAAACTGATGGGGAGGACTGTAAAGGACCACGGCCAGCCAGGAACCAGGATCCAGGTCGTCCCCCACAAGCTGTTGAAAAGGCTTCAGACTCTGAGACCGAATTTAGTTACGAAGACTGGCAAGAACCTTTGTCAGAGTCTGGAACTGAATCTCAAGGCAAAGACAGTGACTGGGAAGAAACCAGGGCTCCTGAGTCAGGTGTCAGTGATCTGAGGCAAAGACATAACCAGAAGACCAGTCTGACGACAGAGGAGCAAGTCCAGAAAGGACGAAAACCATTTGGTTGTGACGTGTGTGGGAAAAGATTCAAAAGACAGGGAACTCTAGAGACACACAAGAGAGTCCACACAGGAGAGAAACCATTTGGCTGTTATATCTGTGGGAACATGTTCACAGAACAGAGAACTCTGAACAGGCCCATAGGACTCCACACTGGAGAGGAACCATTTGGTTGTCAAGTCTGTGGGAAATGATTTAATCAAAAACCAAAACTGAAGATGCACATGAAAGTCCACACAGGAAAGAAACTATTTGGCTGTGACGTCTGTGGGAAAAGATTTAATCAAAAACTAAATGTGAAGAGGCACCTGAGAGGCCACACTGGAGAGAAACCATTTGGTTGTGAAGTCTGTGGGAAAAGATTCAGAACACTGGTAGATCTGAAGACGCACCTGAGAGTCCACACTGGGGAGAAACCATTTGGTTGTGAAGTCTGTGGGAAAAGATTTAATCAAAAACTAAATGTGAAGAGGCACCTGAGAGTCCACACTGGAGAGAAACCATTTGGTTGTGACGTCTGTGGGAAAAGATTTAATCAAAAACCAAATCTGAAGACGCACCTGAGAGTCCACACTGGAGAGAAACCATTTGGTTGTCAAGTCTGTGGGAAAAGATTTAATCAAAAACCAAATCTGAAGACGCACATGAAAGTCCACACAGGAGAGAAACCATTTGGCTGTGACGTCTGTGGGAAAAGATTTAATCAAAAACTAAATCTGAAGACGCACCTGAGAGTCCACACTGGAGAGAAACCATTTGGTTGTGAAGGCTGTGGGAAAAGATTCTCAAGACAGGAAACTCTGAAGAACCGTAAGAGATGCCACACTGGAGAGAAACCATTTGGTTGTGACGTCTGTGGGAAAAGTTTTACAACACAGGGAAATCTGAAGATAAACACAAGACTCCACACAGGAGAGAAACCATTTGGTTGTGATGACTGTGAGAAAATATTTTTTAGAAATTAACTTTGAAAACACACATGAGGGTCCACTAGGGGCAGAAACTGTTCAATTGGAATATTTTTATGAAAAGTTAATTACATTAGTTTGTTTGTAAGAACCACAGCAGGTTGAGTTGTTGTTTATTGTTTCATCATAAGTTCTTGTTTTCTTTCTCTTTTGTGTTTTTTAAAATGTGTGATTAAATCTTTTCTTGGCGGCTTAGTTCGTCTTTGTGTGTTTTGGCACAAAATTGTCTAAAAAGGTTCATTAAAGCTCAAAAAGTACTAAAATTCAAGATCAAGATTCAAGATTTTTTGTCTTATGAGGGTTTTTTTGTTTTGTTTTTTTGAGAAGTGTGTTCAGAAGATCCTGAATCTCATCAAGATGTTATCAGGCCCAGCAGCTTTACTCATATTCATCCTCAGCAGGATTCTTCTCTCAGAAAAGAATAGAAAGCCTTTATTGTCATTGTACAGAAAATAATTAAATTAGGAGCACTACTCCTGACCAGAGCAGAACAGGAACACACAAATATTGAAGTTTAATATAGAGTATAAAAACATGCCCTGATTGGCTCTGAGGGGAAAACCACAAGCTGTGCTCACTCAGTAATTAGGAGCCAGTCTCCACACCTGCAGCAGGTGACCCGAATCCACTGCTGTCAATCCAGAGGGATTCTGACATTCAGTTAGAAAAGATACCAAGTTCCACACAGTGGGACTGCTACACTTTCTAAATGGACAGGAGGTGGCGCTCCTACACCTCTCATGATCTGTGCCCCGAGCTCCATAGGATCTTCTGTGAATGATGATTTCCAGATATAGATTAGTTACACCTGTTTATCTGTTTTCTAGAACATAACCTGATCTGGAGGTGTGCAGCATGAGTTACCATGGCGATCTACCCCAAGAAGTGAACCACTGTTGTAAATCTGAAAACCTGGAGTTAATCCTGAAGTTACTTTGCTAACCACACATCCTGCTTCATAGTACAGGTGTGTGTTTCCCTGGAGGGGATCTGGACATGCTGCTGGGATCCGGGATGAGAGATCCGGCACGTAGTTTTGTTCCTTTATAAAAGTTATTTAGGAGGTTCTTGATGTTCTTTTGTAGTTCTAGTGTTCTGTTAAAAGCTTTTAGTCATCACTGGGGAGGTGCTTTCAGTAGTTGAAGGGTTTCTTCAACTGGTTCAAGGGCTCGTGACGATATTTAGAAAGTTTGATGGGTCACTGAGAAGGTTCTAGGGTTCCTTTTAGAGGTTGTAGTTTTCTTTGATGTGGTTCTTAAAGGGTTCTTTAGTGTAATGATGCAAAATCTGAATTGTTCTAGTCCTTCAGGGAGTCCTTGTGGCCCTTGGGAAGGTTTAAATGATCCTTGGGGAGTTTTCTGTTGGTTTTAGGGTTGTTTAGTTGGTTCTTGAACATGACATGTGAATCTGAAAAGTAAACAGTAACTCCAGCTGTCAGATAAGTGTAATGATGTAATTGAGTTTCATTCGTCCTCTGTGAATCCCGACCCTCTGTGTGTGTATGAGCGTTCGCTGAGTTAGCTGTTAGCTTGTCTGCTGGCCATCTGCTGCACACTCACCAGGAAACATCTGGCTGATGCTCCACTTCTTAAACAGGTCAGTTTGTACCTAATAACTCAGTGAAAGAGGCAGGTGATGATGAGGTGAGGCGCAGCAGTGGGTCAGACACTTAAAGTGTCTCGGTTTGTCTACTGTTCCCTGCTGCCATCCTTTCATTTGTCTTCTGTGAGCCACCTGCTGCCCCTCCGATACTCCTGTCCCCCATCTTTGTAAAAGTCAGAATAGTGTAGAATTTATACTGTAGGTACCTGATGTAACAGTGTAGGCAGCGCATGATGGAAGCATGAACAGATGTCTCAGGTCGGATTTCAGAAGGTCTCTGCAACATCTCGTTTGAGTTTCTAGTGAGAGTGTTTTCTGTGACCGGCTGACCTCTGAACTGGAAGCCCTTCCTGTCTGCTCTCCAGGCCGGCCGGCCGGCTGACACCAAGCAGCAGGAAGTGAGGTAATCCTGCGGCTGACATGATGAATTCAACATGACAAGAGTGAATTATGGGAACACTTCCTCGCCTGTCAAAACCTGGAGCTGCTTCATTCTCCGTCTCGTCTTTTCTCTGATACTTTCTCCTTCTTCTTCCCTCCATCTGTGTCTTTATTCTCTCACTCCAAATTCTTAAAATGCATTTACAAGTCGATGCAAAATCTCATTTGTGCTCAGCATCAACTCCTAGTTTAAATGTAGCTTCAGCTGCTGAACACAGCTAAACACAGTTTTGTCTGATTCTAGGCAATAAAAACAACCTATTTTATTCAACTGATTTATTTTGGTTCATGTATTTTAAATTTTATTTGTTAGGCTCTTTTATATAATCATTACTGAGACTTTTCATCGAGCACCTGTGACCTGCTCTCTTTTGTATTTCATCTGCTTTTCACATCCTGTCACTCGTTCTTTTGCTAACAACATCCTCGGCTTCCTCTGATCCTAATAATACCACATCATAATCATGCTGACAGCAACACATCCTGTATTCTTCTGTCACATCCACTCTTCTCTCGCTCTTCTGCTGCATCTCACTTGTTGTGCTTCAGTTTTCTTTTACATAAGTTTTGTTTTTACATAAAGAGGACATTTGAAAATGGAACATTTTATTTTCCCTTCAAATGTGACTTCCTCTTCCAAACAAATATTCAACTTTCAAAAGTTCAGTCTGCTGATTGTATCTATTTTTCTTCTTATCACAAATCTCATGTTCAGACTTGAACCCTAACAAGTTTTGTGTTTGCATCAAAGCCTGATACACATACGTGATTTGCAGAAACGTACATTCATCAGCCAACATTCATTCTGGTGATTGGGTGGTTTTGGTAACAATATTATTGCAAAACAAAACAAGAAAACACAAGTCCACATTACTGTCTTTTCAAATAAAAACTATTAAAAGGAGAGTGCCTCTGAGTCGAACCTCGAACAAGCTCAACATGAGTCCTGAAGGTGTTCCGTCCTCAGTTTTTGATTTGATCAATTAAAAACAAAACAAAAAAAAACTTCTCTCTCCGTTTTTCCTAAATTCACCAGTTTTGTTGTCTGGTCTGTAAAGAGCCCTGAAGCCTCCAGTGGCTGCAGGCGTGACTCCACACTTTCAGAAATAAGTTTATTCTTAGTTTCTGGGCCGTGTGAAGCTGCAAAAATGCAAAGTCAACTTTTCCACTTTGGCTGGAGCCAAAGAAAATGAACCGCATGTAGGATTACAAAGTTTGTCTGAACACACCTGTATTCACAGGAAGGAACAGAAACGCAGTCCTGTGCGCTGCAATAGCTGCTAACCTCACCACTTTACATGCTCAGTCTGTAACCATCTGTTGTAAAGAGGAAGCAGGGGAGGATGTCTCCAGAGAGATGGATCCAAAGAAAATAACTCACATCATCCCTAACCCAGAAATGGATCCGGGAAGGAAGTGATTTAGCACCGTCTCTGGACAAGCGTCTATGGACCGGGAAGGAAAATCAATCTCCATGCCTTCATTAAACATCTCATTCGTCTCATTTTTGTGTCAGAGAGAAACGCGCTGGGGAAATAATATCATGTGGACACAGAGAGCCGCTGCGAGCAGGAAGAGGAAAATTAAATCAATTTCAGTCAAGCGGCTCCTGAAACTGTGAATGTAAATCAGAACTGAGGAGCTGCTCTTCCCCTCATGCAGATATTTAAAACGATCACCTCCAGGCGAGACGTTACCAGATATGACTTTATATCTGTGCACATTAGGAGATTGTTGGCTTCTCCAGCTGACTGCGTCTCTCACCAGGTCACAGGGTTTTAAGGCTCCAGCCTCTCTCCTCTCTCTCTCAGGCCCTGCTGTGGTCACCCCTTGATCTGGATCAAAGGACCCACTGGGGCCCCTGCTGGCCCTCGCTGACCCCTCAAAGGATCATCTGCAAAAGCAAAAGTCTGCTCAGGGTTTGAAAATAAGGCCAGATGTTCCCAGCTGGAGGAGCAAAGACTTAAAACACATTAAAGAACATAAATCTGATCTCTTTGTGTTTGTTTCTACTTCCCCTCGCTGCAGGAGGCTCACTGGGTGACACCTGTGTCTCTGTGGGAACGCTGAGTTTGTCATGAGAGTTTTTCATGCAGTAGCAACTCCACCAGTCAATATTTCTATTTTAACAAACTATCAAATGACTCTTTGTGTTGTGAAGGACTACCAGGGATCCATCCACAGACGATTCTCATCGTTCCCTCAGTGTTAAACTGCTTAACGGGGGTCGTCAGCCAGCGGCTCCCAAAATGACCGATATCACCATCAATAAAACAACATGCAGAGAACCAGGTGTACTGGCGAGCAGTTTTCTTCAAGTTGTATGAACATGCAGGTTTTTACTCCACAACATGTTGCAAGTTAAATATATTCATGTCCTCATAAAACGTTTGCAAAGTGTTACGGACAGATCAGAGATTCCCTCAACATGATCAGGAGCTGTTGGGTGCACTGGTGATGTTCTCCCTCAGCTGACTGCAGTCAGTCAGGTGGGTGTTGTGGTGTTGCTTCTGTGGTTGTGTGTCTCCAAAGAGTCGTGATCGTCAGTTAGCTTTCTGTGCTTTTTGTTTGACTGAAAATCTGAGCTGAATGTGTTTGAGGTTCTTTTTGTTTCCCCCCGTGCAGTGACTCCCACTTCACCTTCAGTTTTTGGGTCCAATCCATTTGTTCGGATGTCATCTTGATAGAATCAGACACCATGAGACCAGCTGGATTTGACCCTTTTTGTGATTTGTACAGTCTTTTGTTAGTTTCCCAACCTGCAACCCCTGTCCTTCAGGTTTTGCGTCTGGTGAACATAACAAAACCTGTTTTTGGAATATTGTATTTGCTGACATCCACGTTTGCTTGCTAACAGTCTTCTTCACCCCGTCTTTGTTGGGACGATGTTGGTTCTTGGTCCTTTTTCTCCACCTACAGCAGAATAACGTCAAATGAGAGGCAGGATGTAAATTGTGTCACCTGAACGTTCATGTGCATCCAAGATGAAAACAAATCTGCTCATTAAACCATGTCTCTGTAGCGCTACTTGTTTCCTATATATTGTATGTTACTTGCTTGGCAGCGAATGAGAAAGTTCAGCTGTTTGTCCAACAATGATGAATATTTTCTTTAACTCCAGACGTCTGGAAGAATTTTTTTAGTGAGTCGACCTTCGGAAACAAAAGAAACCTGCATGAAGTCAGCAGAACTACATGAAAAGTGGAGCTGTAACTTCCCTTCGTGTTATTTAGGTTGCACCTGCACAGAGAGCTGGCCGGGAGTTTGGAGGGAAAGGATGTCAGAGCAGAGAAACGACCTCGTGTTACCGATGTTGATCACCAGGAGGTCATCTGTCAACCAGAACCACCTGCAGCTGCATGATTGCAGCGTGTACGAACAGCTTTAACGAGCTATTTAGAGCTCAAAACGTCCTGAAATGTGTTGACAAAACCAGACGCAAGTGAACATTCAGTTATCTCATTATTCATAGGGCTGTTTTCTGATCTGCCTCCTCTCGTTAACGAGATAATCCATTTCACTTACGGTTGATTTGGTGACACGTGTGGTTTGGACAACATCCTGTGACCATGATGATGCTTTCCCTTCCTCAAAAATGATAAATAATGGATCACAAAGAAAGGCTGGTCTCATATAGAAGTCTGGAAGAGGCTAAATCAGACGGGAGCTGGAATTATTCATCAATAAACCACCAACTAGTTATCAGTATCAGTTTAAAGCCATAAACTTGGAAATGATGCAACTTTATGTAGTTTAATGCAGGAATTACAACAAAGTTGGTGTAAATAAGGAAATAAAGAACTATACTGAGGGGGCAGGGGTAATCTGAGGTCACAAAATGGCATTTTTCCACCAGGCGTCTGAATATTTCCTCAGAAAAACATGTGTTAGGTGTTCTATTTTCAGTAATTTTGTTATGAAATGTGAACTTGGACCATGTCGGACTCTATGATGTGGACTCATTGTGTTCTCCAGCTAAGAGGGGCAGTAACAGCTCATCTGCAGGATTATTTTTGCATTAAAAAATAATTCAGTGTTCAAACTCCTATAGATTAATGACAGAAGCACTTACAGAGCTTCTGACAGCTTGAGAGGGGAAAAAAAATCAGCTTATAACCTTTAAAATGCCTGCACTCCAAATGGTTCAACAACAGATTTGAATTGACTTTACTGGGACAGAGGTTTAGGATATTTTCACAAACATTTCCAGGAAGAAGACCAGGTTGATTACAGCAGGACACAGTCAGACAGCAGGAAGCACGTTTTTCACCACTAACCTGCAGTAAGTTGTAAAAGAGTTCTATTGTTTAAAGAAGGTGATTCAGTGTTTTAGTCTTACAAAGATGGAGGCTCGTCTCCACAGAACGTCAGGACCACCGTGGACGTGAGACTGGAGCCGTTTGGAGGCTTCAGGGGACGACAGGGATCAGGATGATAAATAAATCTGCCTTGTTTCTCTGAGCTGATTCCTCCCAGATGTTACAGTCTGCAGGTCTGCAGGGTGGAGGCTTCCCGGGGGGCTGCAGGAGGATTCTGACTGGGAGAAGAAATGTGACCCAGATGGTCTGAAGTTACAGTTTTAGTGTGTTTTTACTGAGCTGCTGCTGCTGCTGCTCACTCTTCCAGCCAGCAGAGACACTAGCATCACAATTCAAAACAATTATTTCCATATTGTTAAAGAAATGTTGAGCACACCAGAGTCTCCAGAACAAGACTGCCAAGCCGGATAACAACCAGGCATAAACAGTGTAATGTAGTTTATGAAGTCCAACGCAGCCAGGACTGCACAGATTTGTACAGTGTGGAGACAAAACATCCTCTCCATAAACGAATGGACCAACACAGGAGGTCCAAGTCCTCAAGACTCTGCTGTCCACCTACATCTGAGGGAGACAAATCATCCCTTTGAGGACAACAATGTTGTCCAGAGAAGACAGATGGTTTGAAAGAGGAGTAAAAGAATCCATCTTTGTCAAACTGGAACGACCGTCTTTGAACAGAGGAGGTGAACTAAGACATCACTGATCACCACCGACAGTACAGTACTGAGTTCTCTCCACAGACAGTTCAACAACCATCAAACCTGGACTCACCTAGACTCAGAAACCCACATGAAGGCTGGTCGGGTCAACGACCCACAAGTAGCCCCAACGACTCTGAAACTCAGAGCTCACACGTGTCCTTAACGACTCTGTAAGGACACTCCCACATCTCTGCAAGGATGCTCCAACACTGTGTAAGGACACTCCCACACTGTGTAAGGACACTCCCACACATAGTTTAAAAGCCCTGCAACTCCTCTCCAGTTGGTTAGAACTGAAGAGAGGTGAAACGTCTTCAAGAAACTGAAACAATTCAAGACATTTTCCAGCTGTATTTGTGGCGACAAACAGGTATTTATAGCTCAACACGGTCTGTTCTGACAGAGTGGCTTTTGTACCTAAACCCAACCAGAGAATTAGTTCAGTTATAACATAAATAACAACATTTATTCTGCCGACAGGATTGTGAATTCACTGGTCGCAGTTGTGTTCCCTGCGTGTTTTAACTAGTTCCTACTCTTTGTTTCATCGCAGCATCTTTTTATTTTGAGGTGAGAAAGAGAAAGTGTTCCGACTCAGAAGAAGTCTGAGCTAAATTCATGTAAAACATTTAAAGTCTTCTTATTTCTTATTCTTAAATCTCCACAAGGATCTTGATGAAAGCGTCGTCAGCAGTGTTTTCCACCTCCATCAGTTGTAGGTAGAGATTCACAGAGTGTGTGTTGGTGACAGAGAGCCGGCCGAAGGCAGGAAAGAGTTAAAACTTTTCTTGTTGGTCTGGTAGGAGGAGGTATGGAGGAGGGGAGGCGTGGGGGAGAGCAGTCCCCCCTGTTTTTTCTATTGATAGCCATATTCCCCCATTTATTCCTGCAGGCTGGACGATGCAGAGTGACGAGCGTGGAGAGACGACCTGCAGAGCCTCCGCACCGAGGAGGAAAATATGACTTCTGTTTGACTTCAGCTCACGGAGAATGAAGCGCTGCACGACTCTGCTGTAAGTGCTGTTATTTCCCTCTTGTTCCAGGACACAGTGCAGGTGTTTGAGTGCATCATTTAAACTGCAAACTGAGGGCAGAGCGAGGTATGAGGTGAGGATAGTTAAGAGTGTGACAGTGACGACGGGTTAAAGCTTATAAAGGTTCTGTTAACAGATATAAATGCACAGAATCAATGTTTTCCAGATGTTTAACTAATTTTATTTCTTTTCTTCAGCTTGTGTCAACCTGTGAAAACACCTTGACATCCATGTACAGAAAAACCTCTGCAGGTGTAGAAACATTTGACTAAATAAACAGAATTAAAAAAAAAAATTAGCTGCTTTTTGTGAACGAAACAAAGTTACTGCAGAAAACTGTGAAATTGAACTTAAACACTTATTTAAGACGTCACGACGTGTTTCTTCAGGATACCTTCTCAGATCTGTTTTCTACAACTTCAACTGTTTTTGGATTCCCTCTTCTTCAGACTCAACACAGTCCAAACTGCAGCCTTTGAAACGATGATGAGAAATATCGTTATCAGCATTAGTGACATTGAAACTTGTTCTGGATGTTGACGTATAAGCTGAAGTGGCTCATTACATTCCACCTTAAAATTTCAGCTTGTTTTCTTCGTCGTCTTTCCTCCTTTTTAATTCCGACCAGACGAGTTAAGGTGGAATCATTTTGCAGTGCAGATCTCACTCGTCACAAACGCACTTCTGTAAAAATTAAGATAAAAACTTAATTTAGTTTTTTACTTTGAGGCAGTTTTTATGTAGCAAAGAAAGAAATACACCTTAATGATGCAGACATTATCTCATTTAATTACTGCCCGGCCTTAACTGCACATCAACTCCTTTGGGTTTATAGTTTTTGATAAAAGGTGAAGCTTTTATTTGTTTTAACTCTTTCAGTAGCTGAAATGGTTAAAGATGTTATATGACAGGGTAAGATCGTGATACGACGTAACCGTTGTCTTTTCCTGGTTTTAAAGGCTGCGTTACAGTGAAGTGATGTCATTATCTCCACGTTACTGATGATTATTGATCAGAATCTCAGTGCTCAGATCTTCTCAAAGTACCAACAGTCATCCCTACACTGTCAGAACTCTGGGTGCAGTACGAGTCCGGTTCTGTTCCCCACGGTACAGTCGACCCTAAAAGGTACATACCTGCTCTCAAGCAGTAAAAAGTTATAAACAGTTATATGCACCATTTTTCCTAAATGTACCTTTTATAAAGAGGTCACCAGAAGAACTAGACTGGGCTCCTTCAGGTATGTCAGGAGTATAACCGCTGTACCTTCGAGGATGCTGCCCCAGCGACAAGCCAAAAATTGACCGTCCGTTTCAGGCCACTGCAGCTCTGATTCATCTTTTCACTGTGATTTTCACTCCTTGCGTTCCTGTTTTCAGGTAGCTGTTCAGTGATTGGCTGACATAACAACCAAGATGGCCCACCTCTTCCTCGCCAGTAAAATCACCATGCCGGACGACCTCCACAACAAAGGCGGTGTCAGGATCCCCAGGAGTGCCGTGAGGATGCCAACATCGATCTCTGCTGAGAAGCTGAGCCGAGACAAGCCCAGGAAGGATCAGAGCATCGTCATGACGACGCGCGTCCCGCATGTCAACGAGGTTCAGCTGACGGCGGCCACCGGTGGCGCCGAGATGTCCTGCTACCGCTGCACAGTGCCGTTCGGCGTGGTGGTGCTCATCGCCGGCATCGTGGTCACGGCGGTGGCGTACACGTTCAACTCCCATGGGTCCACCATCTCTGTTCTGGGACTGGTGCTGCTGTCTATTGGACTGGGCCTGCTGGGCTCCAGCGTCGTCTGCTGGAGGGTACGACTGAGGAAGAAGAAGGACAAACGGAGGGAGAGCCAGACGGCGCTCATGGCCAGCCAGGGATACTGCGTGGCCTGATCACCACTGCAGGGGAGCGGTCCTGAGTGGAGGTCAGGTTCAAGCTCACACTGGTGGTGCAGACGATTAACTTCAGAGAGACAGTGAACCTGAACGCACCATGCAAAGTTTACCAGGAATGGAATGAACTCTGCACATCGGGAAGAGATGGAGCTCGTACTTGCTGGAGGATCTCTTCAACCGGAGGTGATGGTGACTCTGCAGACACGTTAAAGGCTTCAAGCCAGCAGGATGATTCAGCAGCAGAAAGTCATTGACTGTAGAGTCTTTAAACTCGACAGAGGACTTTTATAAAGATTCAACTCTGACGCGATGAGTTTAACAATCAATATCATTTTAATAACTTATCATTCTGGTAATTTATGAAGCCAAATGCAGCTTCTAAAATGTGCCATTTTTCTCTTTTCTACGTCGTTTCGATTTTGGACTGTTGGTTGGAAAAAATGACATCAACTTGCGTATAAGAAGTTTTAATGAGTGTTTTTCTACAGCGCCCCCTGAGGGTCACATGGTGGAATAAAGAAAAAAAGCCTGAGCAGAGAGTTAAAAGGAACATTGTTCTGTTTTCTTTCATTGTTAAAAGTTGTGTCAGAATACAAACCCTAGGATGTAACTCACACACACAGAGACTTGTGCCTTGCTAACAGCAGTGGACT
This sequence comes from Lagodon rhomboides, assembly GCA_039737535.1. Classification (NCBI taxonomy): domain Eukaryota; kingdom Metazoa; phylum Chordata; class Actinopteri; order Spariformes; family Sparidae; genus Lagodon; species Lagodon rhomboides. The sequence continues at coordinate 26,952,200 of CM077804.1, read as the reverse complement.
AATCATAGACTGTGATAATGAAAAGCAACGGCTCCAATTACCATGTGAGTTCTAGATTTAAACAGCAGATTTAAATCAATTTCAAATTAAGCTGAGTTGTCGCCATGTAAAGCTCATCTATGATGTACAGTATCTGTAAGTAAATGCTGCCAATAAGCTATAAATGACATGTAAAAGGTGCAATATGTCGGAATTGTAGTTGAAAACATTCAAAATATAACTAACAAAAGCAGAACTGAGCTAACTCATTAAGAGCAGCTGCACTGCTGTTTATCCAGAGTGTGAATCAGACAGCTGACCAATTCTCACATGTTGCGCCTTTAACGAGGTACTCTATTGTTCATGTTTCTCTTTCTTGGACAAAATACAGTGTGAGCCCCATTTTTGATCTCAGTGCAACGTATGTTACTCTGATCGGTCACATAGCAGGTGGAAATATTAGATTCAAATGTTTGTTTGCCAAAAGTTGAATCTTTCTGGGTGTCAAGACAAAACATTGCTGATTCAGTCAAGGCAACAGAATAAAGTGTTGGCAGTTTACGTTCGTGCGAATGTCGTAAATGTTCAGTTGAATGAGCTGACGCTGGTGACCAAGGTAACCAAGCCAGAGACCACTGTTCAAGACTGTGCTTCAACATTTGTTAGCAGGAAACCACTGGATATTTCTAAAGATCATGTTTTGGCTGAGAATACCTTAAAACCCAGCTGGAGATTGTCCGCATTCAAAATATCCAGTGGCTTCACGCTTTAAAGTGTTGAAACGCTGCCTCGAGCTGTGGTCTCTCGCTCGGCAGCTGCGTCTCGCTCATCTGTAACTCGCAGACACTTGCAGTGCCATTATTTATTCTAGAGGCTGAGCTGGCTGACAATCAGGTGAAGATGATATTTTGAGTTTGTGGGACTGAATCATGGAGTAACGTTCTGTGTGCTGAGCTCACACATGGGGCTTAACTCTGATATGCATGCCACTTTGTATATTTAAACTAGTGCACTATGATCCGAAGTGATGAAAAATAACCAAATGTTTTGTATTCCACCGTATTAAAGATTCACATGATGTTTGACTGAGGCTCGATCTGACGCTGACTCACTTTCGTTCACCGTATTAACTCTGTGTCAATACGAGTGAAACCTATTTGTTCTATTAAACTCAAAGTGCCGACCGCAGACTTAACGACTTCTTTTTTAATTTGCTCACTGAGGATCTTGTATTCAGAGCAGGTTGAGGAGAGACTGGAAAGTTATAGCAGTTATATTTAGTCGTGTTTATGTTGCCTAGCATCCCACAGACACACGACCAGATAATAAACCGGGGGGGAGGAGGGGCTTTACGTCATTTGGGGAAGGAGTTGTGGTGACGGGTAACGGTTACAACGCGTTGTCACTTCTGCAGTGCTAACTTTATCTCCACTGGAGTGAAGCATCCTGGGAATGTAGGAGGAGGGGAGGGGGTGAGGGTGAGAGACATAACCAGAGTGTGGAGAGAAAGCGAGAGAGAGGGGATGCAGTGTTGCATCACCTCAGTGGATCTTCAGACACTTCGGAGGAGGTAAAGTCCCTCTCTGAGCGTGACGGAGCTGCGAAGATGAAAATAGAAGCTGTGAAGTGGAAAAAACTTCCCTCACAGTAAGTGAACATTCAACATGATTAGCTCAAATTAATCTGTCGGAGTTCTGCTGACCAATCAGAGTGGTGGAACTTAAAGTACATTCAAATACTGTGTTGAAGTACAAATACAGGACAGTGAACAGGACGTAGTCTGCTGCTACACTAGCAGCTCTGTCGGCTGTACTGAGACACGTGACGCTAACATCAGCATGCTAACATGCTCGTGATGACAACATGCTGATGTTGAACCAGAACCGTCCTCAGAATAAAATGTTGGCAGTTTATGTTCTGCAAAACCACGGGTACGTTCAAAATGTCATACGTATCATATTGACATTCTCACAATACTCGTCATCATGTCCATCATTACATGTGTACGAGCTGACTTTCACGTCAGAAGGTGGAGGAGGTGGTGGAGAGGTTACAGTATTTACCAGGCGTGAAACCACTGGATATTTTTAAGAGACGCTGATGAGATGTGGGGACATTTCCCAGTCGTGTTAGTGGCAACAAAACCAGATATTTCTAATCTTTCAGCTACATGAAGGATGTCAAGCCAGAGACCACTGTTTGTGTTTCTACATAAGTGTGAAACCGTTGGATCTTCTTAATGTGACGTCAGGACAACTTCCAGCTACGTTTCTGCCAACAAAAAAACGGGACAAACCAGTTATTTTGATCCCTCCGCTGGATGAGACACTTTGAGAGCATGAAACCACCGATGATTTCCAGCCATATTTGCAGCACGAAAATTGGATGTTTTTTTTTACCGTTCAGCTGGGCGGGAAGGATTTAAAGCCAGAGACCACTGTTCAGGACAGCAATTTAAAAGAGCCTGAACAACAGTGGCATCATGAAACCTCCAGCTGTGTTTGTGGCAACTATGATCTTTTCCAAATCCCAATCAGGTGGTTTTTGTGCCTAAACCAAACTAGACCTTAAGTAAAACATCGTGACAAGATAGAAATGTAACATGAAGAAATGCAGTTTCATATTTTGCAGAAATGTACATTACCAATGTTTATTTTGTTGACTGGCTCGTGTTTAGCAGGTATAATTTGAGTTTGGCTTAATGCTAACATCTAACTAGCAGTAAACAAAATGCAGCTGAGGCTAATGGGAATGTTATCAGTTCTGCAGGTATTTAAACACATTAAAATGCTGAAATTGGATAAAAACCAAAGTAATGGAGATTTATTGTCTGGTAATGATACATTTGTGGCAATCTTTACAATAACTGAGATATTTCACAAAACATGGCTCTCCATCGACTGGTTGTCAACATATTTCAGTGTGGACCAAAGTGTTGGACCAAAAACTGATCTGAAACTTTTCCAAGAACTCGTCCAGTTTGCCGATTTATAATATTGGCCTGATTGATGGAGGTGAACAATGTGGAACTGAACTATCGCTGCGACGCATTTCAGAGCAGATTGAACTGATTCTTTCTGAGGCAGCTTTGTGTGGCCTCAGGCTGTGTGAGGAGGGTTCAGAGGGGAAATCCCGACCCTCCCTTCCCTTCCTGTAACACAGTGACCAGCTGAGTGACCAGAGGTGCAACACAGTGGCAGTGTCACCCCTCCTCCCCCTTAAAAACACACCCCACACTCCGAGCCAGAAAGAGCCTGGCACGCAAAGAGACAGGGAATCGGCATGATTAAAAGGGATCAGCCAGAGAACAGGAAGGTGTTTTATGTCCCTACACACCCTTTACCCAAACTTTGAAATAGTTCCCCTGCAGGCGTGTGATTGTTCTGCCATCCGACGAGCCTCAAGGTCAGCAGAGTCGAGCCGAGGCTCAAGAGATCCTGGTTCCAGGTTCTGAGTGTTTTTAAAAAAGGTGTGGTGTTGCTCATATTTTTTTTGAACTTGTAAATTGGGTCTTTTCCATCAGTTTCACTCGGAATCAGTTTATCTTTTGAGCTCAGTTTCAAGATGGCTGCCAACATGGTATCAGGTGATAACAACAGAAATCTGTTAATCTGTGGGGGAACTTCCTGTGTGTCAAAGGTTGTTCTCATTAACTTCCTCTTTTAAAAGACATCATCACGGCTGTGCACTGCAGTCTGCACTGTTCACGTCGAGTGCATGTTCATAAAGCGGCTGATTCAGGTTGTTTAGCATTTTAAAACAAGTCTCCAGTCACTTCAGTTGTTTAGGAGGAAAAATGCTACGACTGAGTTTACATGGTTTCTCTTTCGCTGGTTGGGATCAATTAAAAGGATCAACATCCAGTTCAATCAAGTAGCGAGCAGGTTTGAATTATCAAGTTGGTGGACAAATAAAAAAGCAGCAGATAGTCCAGATTCTCTGGATAAATAGGTCAGCTGGGAACATTTGCCTCACTGGAGCTCTGCAATGACTCAAGACACGCGAGAGAAAATACATACAAAATAAATAATTCATCCAACTGACTGAAGCTGGTGACTCCACAGACAGACATCCTGGACTCTAAGTGGGAGAGAAAATCTCTAAACAAACAATCTTCTCGAAGTCCAAAATCTCCGACCAATGAACAGACTTCCTCCCGAGTCAGTTCGGGAGGAAGAGTGGATATTGCTTTTCCAACCAAAGGACGGATATGAAGATTTAACCTCTGCAGCCTCGTAACCGCCACAGTTCAGAATCATTTCCAGCCCTCACAGCTTCAGGGAACAGCCGAGCTCGTCTTATCCAGCAGGAGAACTGTAAATACACACAGAAAAACAAACGCCGTTCAACGACCTTTAAAGGACTTAGTTTGAAGCACACTGGCCCGACACAATGACTGCATTTACATCCACTTTATTAGTGTTCAGAAAGATTTGAGACATGGAGGTTTTGCACACAGAGTTTCGTAAAACTAGGGAAAGTAAAAATGTGCCGGTCGCACAGTTTAAAGTTTTGGTGCAACAGGATTCATCCTTCAGTCCAGCCGCAGTGTTCACGTTCGGCTGTGGAGCGATGAGACTGTAACCTTCCTCTCAGTAAGACGTGAAACTAACAGAAAGTTCTCATCAGATTCCAGTTTTAGCAGCGAGTCTGCAGCAGGAAGCTGTAACGAGCTGCTCTGCCTCCCAGCAGCTCTGACTGACGGCCTCATCCACATCCAGCCTCGTTACTGACTCACCCACCTGTCAGCTGGCAGGTAATGAAGCCTCACCTCTGCAGGTACCAGGGCTCCCTGTGCTCGCTCTGTGACTCTAATGAGCTCACACTGTGTTTGCAGTGGAAACCATTATAACAGAACCAGCTTGAGAATTGAACGAGTGTTTCAGCAGCCAGTTGTTGATCGATGTGACACCACAGAAGATAATTAATGCTCAGCTGCTAAAAGACTCGTCACGGAGACGTTCTGAAGCTCTTCAGTCATGACAGCGTCCACATTGTGTCTGTTTGGTCTCAAACTCTCTCACTGGATTTCTTCCCTCCATTTCTCCACTGATGAAACTTCTCACGTCCTTCAATTATACGTATATAAAATAAAAATAAGAATGAAATAGAATCTAACAACATTTCACATCGATTCATTGACACTGAAGTGCAGCACGAGTTTTTGCAGAAGTTTTGCATGCAGGTTCTGGTTCAGTGTGCTGTCTGTGGGACGGGGCGGCTCCGGTCGGTCTGTGGTGGGAAAGATCCTGCGATAGACGCTGGTTTCAGCCCCTGAAGGAGGCCGACGACCGACAGGGCCAACAATGGCACCGAGGCCCTGAAAGGCCCCATTAACCAGGGAGAGGCACTTCCTTTCATCCGTCAGAAATCCATTTTTTCCCCTCAAACTTTTCTCTGCATCTGTTCCTTTCATTCGCTGACGTGCCGATGGATTTAAAGGCTTATTGAAATAATAGGGAGTGCATGCAGCTGCCAGTCCGCGGTGGGCGCTGTGACGGACAGGAGGGGCGTGCTCAGCGGTGCCGCCTCAACACAGGAAGTTCACATTGTGTTTCAGAAGAATGGCAGCCTGAGTTTGATTGCCATCGTGGCCCGCAGTCGTTCTTCCAGTCAGGTTGTGATAAGAAGAGTGAAGGCTGTTCATGAGAGCCTCAATGCACAGAGGTGACTCCACTTCCTTCAAACAACACAATGCTCTGCATCAGGGCCTGAACTGTTCACCCTGCAGGGTCACCAGGGAGGAACGCTATCACACCTACACTTCAGTCTGCTGAAATATCTCGATGACTATCACATCATCGTGACCGTTCTAGTGCCACAAACAGGTGTTGTACCAGACCTTCATTCGTCAGGAGGTTAACGAGGTGAAACTGTCGGAGATCATTTCAGTAAAGGCCCAAACACTTGGTTTAATTCAGCTACGCGACTCTAGTTACTCTACGAACTTGATTTAAGTTTGGGGGACGTAGTCTGAGAATCAGTACAATACCACATGAAATACAAGAAGGAATATTTACTTGACATCCCAAATTTCTTTTCTTTACTCTGCTGTAAAGTGTCTTAAATGAAATGAAATGGAAAATAAGTGCATGAAGATGTTCAGGTTTAAAAGGAGTTCAGTTGGGATAAACACATGAAACTTGCAGGCATCATGTTGCTGTTGCACAAATGAACACAGTCCAAATGCAGGTTACTTTTTAAATAATCGCTCAACCAGACGGCAGAACACGCACACTTTCCCTCCATCAGGAGGAACAGAGGAAATCTCACAGGGTCTGAACAGAGCAGAGTTTCTGCAGCTTTCTTTTCAGCTGACCAGCAGTGAGTTAAGAAGGAATCAGTGACCTTGGTGTGTCGTTCCTCATCTCGCTTAAGCCTTCAGTAAAGGGCGTCGTCACACCCTGACTGGCTCTGAGGGGAATGTCCTCAGCTGCTCGCAGTCATTAATCAGGAGTCAGTCTCCACCGCTGCACAGCAGGTGATCTGAATCTACTCCAATCAGTCCAGAGCGACTCGGACGTCCAGCTCGAATAACAAGACAGCGAGGATCAGATAGTGAGACTGCTGAGTTTAACTCAACGCTGACTTCTGTCTTCACACAGCACATCAACAGTGTGCATGCACAATAACCTGCTTGTTTTTCTGGTGAAGACGGGTTCATCAAAAGGATTTTCATGAGATGTGATTCAGATGTTCCCTTCAGGATTTATTCCCTGAAAGGAATGGTTTGACATTTTGGGTAGTTTGCTTCTTTGTTTTCTGGTGGACGACTATTAACTTCCTGTTCCTCTTACTCACCTGGCAACTGCTCAAAAGGAAAGAAATGTAATGACCCTGTTTGTTTTTATAGTTTGCTTTTTGTGTAAAATTGAATAAATGAGACAGATTGTGTTAATTAGCAAGATTGCTGATGCAAGATGCTGGATTTTGTTACAGTTTTGTTACATGAGCATCCGGGCAATCAAATATAATGTAGTTGCTCTAAACAGCTGAAAATATTTTGAAGTCTGCAAGAAAAACACAACGTGCAGCTCAAGAGAGGGAAAAAATCATATAAAAAACAATGTTTTATGGAAATGTGCTAGAGATGCATGTGACTGGTCGCTAACGCTTCGCTAGTTTATGAGCAAATATCTGCAGAACTGATGACATCATCAGCTTGAGCTGGATGATTAGTGCTAACGAGCAAGTGCTAGCATGCTAACGAGCTTTGACTGTGAACATTACAAACATTATCTCTGCTACCCGATGTGAGTGAGTTACCTCCGCCATCTTGGACTTGAACAAAACACACGCATTTTATTTTACATTACGTTATTTAAGGATTATGATCACATTTGTTGTTTTCTGAGATAAAAACAAAAATGTAAGATGATAAGACCTCCCAAATAATTGACAAATCTGATATTATTGGTTTCTTGTACTATAATTTATTTATTTCATGCAAATGATAATTTTTCAATGTGAATTTTGAATTCTATATTTACTTGAACAATGTAATTCAACACTTATCAATAATGATAAAATGGTGGAGCGTGGTATCAGCATGAAATCATAAATTAAATTAACACATTTCCGCTTGTACAGCAGTTCTGTGCGAGGACTGTCCAAGTCGTGTTGCCGTAGTCAGCTGTCCCAGATGATCAGGTGGTGACGAGGATGTTAGCATCGGAAGCATATTGATGTTAGCATTTAGCTGATTAGCCTGCAGCCTCACAGAGCTGCTGGCATGACTGGAGGAATTAGCTGAACCATTCTGCTCTTGGAGGGAATAAATTAATCTGAAAACAACAGTCTAGTGTTGCTGTTAACATTTAATCCAGGTTTCAAAAATCAGACTGTGTGGAGAGAAAAGCGTTAATTCACAAAGAAACAATCCGGTCAGTGTAAAGGGCTCTCTGTCCCTGCTTCACCTCCCGCAGACGATGACCTGAAGGTTTTTGTTTCATTCAGCTTTTCGGCCCATCTGTCGTGTCTGTTTTCTTTTTGTCCGTCAGGCAGAAAAAAAACCCTCTGCAGATGGAGAAAAGCAACGACTGTGCAAGGAATTAGCCTGATTCCTGAGAGGACTCTATCTGCCACATCTGCACGCACACACACACACACACACACACACACACACACACACACACACACACACACTGGCTGTCCCACATCTTTTCTTAAGGAAACCACATTTGTTCTCCATCAGCAGCTCTGTGTTCAGTTAAAGTTCGGAAAACACACCAAATGTGAAAGTAGGAGTTGAATCATACTGTGGGACTGAACCTAAAGGATTATCTTTACATGTTGTCAGATCTTTTATTCATATTCTTTTCCAATCAAGATAATTTGCTAAAATGTTTAAACTGATGTTTAATTATATCTTTTTCTTGCATTACGTTTGCGTTACTTTCACCAAAATAACTGCAGAAGACAACTGAGCGTTATACTTCTACAGATTCACATCAACCTGGTCTCTGTTGACCATAAAACATTTTACTGTCTTTTAAAACAAACTATTTATCATCAGTTTCCTTCTGATCTGTGTTCAGCTCTGTCTCTGACCACAGCCGATCGTCTGGCAGCGCTTGCTGTCCTCCGGTCGGCCGTCCTGAGGTGGAAACCAAACAGAAGAAGTCGGAGACACTTTATCTTGCTGGTTGGTGTCACTGTCCCAAACTCAACCGGATCACTTCTGTTTTCCTCCGAGTCACAACAACCAACACCACAGGACAAAACTTATTATTTACACCCACCTTGTAATGTTTATTTCCCTAAACCTTATGTTTTTGCAGCCGTTGAGTTCGGATATTCGTATCTGTACATTGTTTTTTGTCATTTAAAGGAAAAGGAAAGAGTTATCTAATCCTCATCGACCAAAACGACCACATAGGTTGACTGAAAGCAGCTGATTACGTCCCATATTTAGGGGTCTTGTTAGACGAAGACCTCGAGTGGCATTAGTAATTAGAAAGAAGTCAGGTAAAGTGGTATAAAAAACAAAGCCCACATTAAAAAGAAGACGACGAACACAGGAGAGGAGACCACTGTTTGACTCCAGTGTGAAACCGAAAGTGAGTTATTTCCACTCACAAACTAGAGTCACGTACGTAATATAAGTACAATTCTAACTGAAGTAAAAGTTATTTTTACCCAAAGCATTTCCTAAACCAAACTGCGGTGAAGGTACCTGTCGCTGGTTTGCTGCAACAGTCTCGTTACTTCAGTAAAGGTGGTATAAGATGTGTTGAGAGTCACTGGCCGTTTAAACCTGAACCACTTCTGTCTGTTTGCATGTTCATGTCACATTTCACATCCTTCTCAGGAACATTTAAGTGCAAATTCACCTCCTGCTGTTTTTAACAGCCTGTCTTACTGTTTAGTGGGTCAGGCTGATCTCACACCATTAGCAGGTCGTTTCAGCTTGTTTGGGTGTCCTCTATCTAAAGTCTAATATCCGCTTTGCTATATTTTTCCTGCTCTGTTATTTTTACCCCGCCTTTTCTCCCCCGGCGCTCACCATCTGCTGTCGAGGACAGTAGTTAGGTGTCCCTGGTTTGAAAGGTATTTCCTGATTCTGTTATTTTACAACATTTTTTGAAGAAACTGGATATCCTCTTCATTTTTCTGTGTTCTGCAGGTCTTCAGACAGCACGTTCAAACCCAACCTGAACACTTTCTGCAACACAAACTCGAGTTATTACCGTGAACTTGTTGAACTGTTTCTTATTTGTTTCATTTTTATTTTTTGCACAATTTTTGCAACCTGTCGTCCCGTCTACATTTTGGTTGTACTGACAGATAAATTCTGATCTGCTGTCGTGTTGAGGCTTTACATGAACCTATGTGGGAGCTCTGAGACACATGAGAGGCTTGTGGAGGCTGCAGCCCGGATGCATAATGCAGAACAGATGAAGCAAAAAACAGAGACTTCCATGTGGAGTCTGGTGCTGCTCTGTCTGCAGTTTATGTGGGTAATGGGTCACATGACATCACATAAACAGGCTGTCTGGTACACATGCGGTACTGAACTGCAGCGGCTCGACAGATGATGGTGATAAGCGCAAGTTCTGCATTAGATGATGTTTTAACTCTGCGACAGGAAGCAGCAGTTTGAATTGGGAGTCAGTATGAGCCGCCAACAAGGCAGACGAGACGGAGAAAAGAGCGCCACCATCAGGAACCCGACCAGATCAACAGAGAGAAAAGAAGACTCGTATGATTGATCATTTAAAATGTATTGGCCGCGCCGAGTCAAACCGAGTCACGCCGATTTGCTTTCTCATGTCTGTGCAGGAAACCTGAGAGAAAGAGATTTTTAAAGTCAGTGTGTTCAGCTCTCTGTGCTGTCTGTAGCTCCTGACTGAATCTCTTTAGTTTCAAACATCTGCTGTGTTTCACTGTTTCATGTGTTCACTGTCTGGATGAGCCGGTTCAGGAGTCGTGTTTAGTTACTGCTGCTGAAAACACAACGTTTCCTGTAACGCTGCGTCATAATAAAAGCTTTTACTAAGACTATGACTAAATAATGGAGGGCTTTTATTGTGAAGAAGTTATAGGAAACGAAACGTGTTTGTAACTGAATAAGAGGAGACACCTTCAAGCAGGTCGCCCAGTTGTGGTGAAAATGTAAATCCCTGCAGCGCCGAGTCAAACCGAGTAGAGCCAGGCCGGCAGATGTGATGGAAAAATGGCAAATCTCATCTGAGGGAGCGACTTTAGTAAATAAAAGATATTATTAATATAAGACAATGACATAAGTTGACACTGAGCACATAACAGTAATGTGAGTGAACAAACTGGGCTCTTCAGTTTCTATTTTGTGCATCGACCAAATGTCTTATTAATAGAAGGATCAAGATTATGTTATATTTCATCTTTATCCTCGACATAAAGTGTAAAGTCAGAGATGATGGAGTTGGAGTGAGCCTGAGATGCAGCTCTGCCTGTAAGGCTCAATCTGAGCAAAAATAATAATACATGTTTTTAAAATCCTCTCGCTGTCATTCCCAGGATGTGCTTACATGCTAACGGCAAAAACTCTTAGAACGGTGTGTTTGGGGCGAGACCGCGGCCTGTTCTGTGACCTTGTCTGCTTTTAATCTAATTTGATTTCACATGTTAAAATAATCACTCAGAGTGACATAATAAACCAGTTGTTTAATACATATTACATGACTCCCAAAATCCCCCAAAGTGACGCTTATGGCAAGCTGACAGGTGTGTGTGTGTGTGTGTGTGTGTGTGTGTGTGTGTGTGTGTGTGTGTTGCCCTGTCCTCCATTTTGCTGGGTATAATTTTGTCACTGCACTGTACGTGTAGTTGGCAAAATCAAAATGGTGGCTTAAGTTATTAAAACTGAGCAGCTTTAATCATTGGCTGCTGAAATTCAAGGTTGGAGGAGCAGCGAGGATTAATGTCCTTTAAAGCACAAAGCTCATATCCACCCTGGCCTGCTGTCACTGCCTCTCTCTCTCTCTCTCTCTCTCTGCTGATCCCTCTCATTTCATCTCTCTGATGCCGTCCTCCGCTGCCTTTTGCTCTTTCTCTCTCTCCAGCCAGCTGTCCATCCCTCGTCCATCGTCACAGTCTTTTTTCTGCCTCTGCCTCTGCTCTTTCACCCCCTTAATATCTCTCTCTTCCCTTTCTTTTTTTTCTTGATTTTCCCATCATCTCTTCCTTCTCTGGACGCTGGCGAGATATGAAGCGGCACCATGGGTTTCATGGAATTTTACCTGGAGATTGACCCCGTCACCCTGAACCTCATCATCCTGGTCGCCAGCTATGTCATCCTGCTCCTGGTCTTCCTCATCTCCTGCATCCTGTACGACTGCCGGGGCAAAGACCCCACCAAGGAGTACGCCCCCGACAACACGCCCGCGCCACCCAGCCAGTCGCCCATACGCCTGGTGGTCATGCAGAACTCGCCCGCCTCGTCCCGCTACGAGCCCAACAACACGGCCGGCCACGGCGAGCTGCCCACGCCAGACCTGAGCCGGGACCGAGGAGAGAGGGAGCGGGAAAGAGAGAGGGAGAGGGAGAGGGAGAAGAGGAGTACTCTGGTCTGAGGAAGAGGAAGAGAAGGGACAACCATGAAGTGCTGTTTTATCACTCTGAACAGTGTTTTTAGTCCTGGACTCTTATTTTTACTTTTCCTGGATGGTGGTGAGGAGCTGCTGAGACGGGTCAGCAGGAGGTAAGCAGCCAGCAGGGCCGAGCCAAAAGCTTTTAGGGCCAGTTGAAGACTTTAATAACCAACATGAACCCAAACACTCCTCACCTGCAGTGATGAACGAGTTTAAGACGGAAATCACTTCAAAAATGAACATGATAAAAACCTAAACAACACAAAACTCAAATAAAAAATCTTACGAGGGTGAAACGTTTAATTCTCATGTGAAATTATTTAATTGATTCCTTTTGTTTTTACAACACAAAGAATACACATTTCCTAAATTTGTAACAGTAACAGATGCCAGACTTTTACTCTTCATGTGGGTGACTTTCACTTTGACCAAAGTAATCTTTTAATATTTTTTACTCAAGTAAGACTTTTGAGTAATTTGCACAACACTGGTTGTTATTTTTATACGTTTATCATCAATGTTGTCTGTCACATAAATTTAAATATAAAACACAATCTGTAACAACATGATGGTAACGAAGTAGATTTACTCAAGCACATTTTTACGATACTTGTATGTTACTTGAGTATTTCCTTTTTCTGCTAATTCGTACTTTCAAAATCTCTTACTATACTTTGCATACTTTGACTTTGACTTAAGTACTAATGATAAATGTACTTTTTGCATGGGTAGTTACACTTTTACAAAAGTAATATTTTACCATGATATCTTCACTTTTACCCAAGTATGAATATTGGGAATTTTACGACACTGGATGTTAAATTTCACACATTCATCATCAATGTTTTCTGTCACTTCCAACACAAAATTTTGCAGAAAACATAAACTGCAATCTGTAACAACATAATACCAGTGATAGAAGGTAACTCAGTACATTTACTGAGGTACAATGTTGAGGTACTTGTATGTAACTTGAGTATTTCCTTTTTCTGCAACTTCATACATCCATTTTGTCCAAATTGCTCTTGATGCTTTAGTACTTGAGTAAAAGTCATAGTATCCAATGATAAATATACTTTTTGCACGGGTACTTTTCATATTATTTTCAATTTTATCAAAGTAAAGTTTTAGCACAGTAGCTTTACTTTTACTCAAGTAAGACTTTTGGGTACTTTTAACAACACAAGATGTTATTTTTCATACATTAATTCAGTGTTTTCTATCACTTCCAACACAAAATTATAAACCTCAATCTGTAATGTACAGTAATAATCTGTGATGGATTGTAACTGAGTACATTTACTCAAGTACTGTTCTCTACCCACTTTACTTGAGTATTTTCTGCTACTGCTATTTCTCCTACTTTATACTTCCACTTGACTACAATTTGGAGGTAAATATTGTACTTTTTACTCCAATGACGTACATTACTTATTACTTCGCAGATTACATGCTGCATCAGAGCCAAAGTAGCACTTCTTAAAATTTATTCATCTACAATCAGCAAAAAAAAACCACTGAATCCAATAATCTGAAACATGCAGAATATTAGATCTTATAACCCATTTTATACAATATATCCACATGTAAATATGTAGAATTTACCTCCACTTGTACCTTTTTAATTATCAGGTTTCTGTCAACTAATCAATCCATCAAATTATTAAGATTATTAAAATAGTTTTCTTTAAGTTTTCTGTTTTCTCATTCTTGTTCAATTAATTAACTTCAACAATAGCTCAAACCTGACGGTCCACCCACATTGTGGGGACACACCTGACAGCGGACTCACGTTGTGGGGACCCAACCTGATTGTGGGGACTCACCTGACAGTGGACTCACGTTGTGGGGACTCAACCTGATTGTGGGGACACAGCTGACAGCGGACTCACGTTGTGGGGACTCAACCTGATTGTGGGGACACAGCTGACAGTGGACCCACGTTGTGGGGACTCAACCTGATTGTGGGGACACAGCTGACAGCGGACTCACGTTGTGGGGACTCAACCTGATTGTGGGGACACACCTGACAGCGGACTCACGTTGTGGGGACTCAACCTGATTGTGGGGACACAGCTGACAGCGGACTCACGTTGTGGGGACTCAACCTGATTGTGGGGACAAACCTGACAGTGGACTCACGTTGTGGGGACTCCTGCATTCTAAGGACCGAGACAATGGATCCCCACAACCTGAAGTGTTTGGGGTTTAGTGTGGACTAGACGAGTTTTGACCTAGACGATGACCTAATTTCCCCTCAGAGATTAATAAAGTCATCTATCTATCTATCTATCTATCTATCTATCTATCTATCTATCTATCTATCTATCTTTCTTTCTTTTGGTTATGGTCAGTGGCCACAGAAGGAATGAATTCCTTTGTGAATGAACATTTATTTTTGACATATGGGTGAGTTTGTTTTGGAGTTGAGCTGTTACAGCTGCTTGCCAGAATATTATTTTGCTACATCAGTTATGGTACAATGAGCACCACCACCACCACAACAACAAAAAGGCCAAACACTTATAATGATGTCAGTGAGTGTAAAGATTTCTCCAGAGGCTTCAAAACACAAAACATAACTATGAGGGGAAACTCGGCATAAGCATGAAAATAACCACAGTAACTACAAGTCAAGAGATACGAACAGTCGAAGCAAAAGATTAGCATTTCTCTAAAACACACCACATCTGTTAAATCGTCCTGCATGTTAACATCTGTGTGTTCAGATATTATAGTTCATTGTGTGTCAAGGGCATTTGTTCATCCCGTACGTAGAGAGCAGTACAGACGGTGTCGTGCCAGTGTTCTGTATGTTCCAGCTATAATCCATCATGCATTAGCAAATGCATGGAAATCAATTATTCCTGATATGTGTCTTGGCACGGACCGAGGACATCATCACAACACGCAGATATGCAACTGCAACTGACTGGTCCCATTCTGTCGTAATCAGACTAACAGAAAATCAAAACCTGATTAATTAGTTTCTGGCTGCAATCGGTTGCTCTTCCATCAAATGACATTTTTAAATGTTTCCTCGCTGAAGTTCACCAGCTTTAGTTTTCAACATGTCACAGTGTTCGAGCCAAGTTTCATGTATGCTTTGGCCGCCCTGAACACAGCTGCTGATGTTCTGTCCATACTGGGGAACATTTGGCAAGAGGATAATTACTTTTACAAGAAACATTCAGACCATATTTGACTCATGATGTTTCTACTGTCCATCATTTTAAACCTCTGTGTAAAATTTATGTAGAGCTGTCCACATGCAGCTTTACGTCGATGCCACGCCCACCGGCACATGTCCTCTGGATGCTCTGATCACATGGTACAGATGTGTTGTCACTGAAACAACTGGCTGAAATGTTTGAGAAAGAGGTTGAATCAGATGAGAAGTCTTCTCAAACTCTTTAACTGCCTCCTGTGTTTTCTTTCTTTTACTTAGCTTAACACTGAACAATGTAATTAGGTGCAGTTAACAGAATAAAAAAATCGAACCGTGGAAACAAATAGAAAATTGTAATTAAACAGAAAATATCTCCATGACTAGGACTTCCAGATCAAGTCATTTTGATTAGCATCCTGTAATAAAGTGCAGCATAGATGACGTTGTAGACTAACTTGGAAGTTAGCATCGCCCTGATACCCTCAAAAAAAATTACCCTAAGCAGAAAATAATACCTTTGACAAACACAAGTTTTTCTACCTCTAATCGAGGGTCTAAGGACAAAGGATGTCGTTCACTGTACAGACTGTAAAGCCCATTGAGGCAATGTGATTGTGATTTGGGGCGATATAAAGTCTGGAAGGAAAAGATCTACACCAAACATTACAGAGTTTATGTCTCTTCAAATCAATTTGGGATCTTGGGCCCTACTAGGGACAAGTGTTGTGAATTAGCTTTGGCTAAAAACACTATGATGCCTACATCAGATGACTGTTCAAGATTATCTATGTTTTTGTATCTGTCAAATAAACCTTAAATAATAATAATTTGTAGAAATGGAAGCGAATCTATTCCCACAGACAGATGTAAGACAAAGGGTCTCGGCTCTGTTAGGATACTAACACATCAAAGTTTGCAATCATTTTCTAGTTAGCAGTTAACCCGAGTAACGCTGAAGCTGATGTGGCTGTTTACAGTAAGATCAAGTATTGATCAGATTAACATTTTTACCTGATGATGACACTAAATTACTCACAAGTCATCCTGAGGGGGACCTGAATCTCTGGACCAGATTTAATCCGCCCAGCAGACCGTTGCTATTATTGTTTTTCAGGCTAAACTTCCATCTCTCGCTAGCTGTTGTATTGAACAGGACATCAGATGCACCCGACTGGGAGTCTTTTGGCTCCCCTCCCCCCACAAACTCTGAACCCTGCGGTCCCAGACTCTAAGCTCTTCGTCCTGCTGCATGAAGCTCTGAACCAGCCTGCAAATCCCCCGCCTGACCCCTCCAACCTCCCAACATCAACGGGATGAATTTAGCTGACAACATAAACCCTCACTGGACAGGGAAATAATGAATGGATGGACGGATGCATGTTCGTCACTCATCCCTTTGACGTATGCTGGACAGTAGGACTAACCCTTCGGTGGCCTCTTAGAGAGGGTTAAGGTCTACACATGTGGCGGGCAGCAGATGTTGGCGTTAACAGAGATTTGTTGGATGGTGTTAAAAGAGGCTGATGTTTGTTTGGAGGGAAATCCTCCGACTGAGAATCCACAGCACAGAGGAAACAGCATCTGTTTATCTCAGACAGAGAGACATTTTGTTTTATTTCTGGGCTAATGATGTCACACTGACGTCTGTCTCAGTGATACAGCTGTATAACAAACAAACATCAGATTCTCCACATGTTGATTTGGTCCACAGGGTTATCTTATGGTTTCCCATTTACAGTAACGCAGCTTTTGGTCACAGTTACATTTCACGTAACCACGCTGAGCCGCACCAGGATGGATGTTCTTTTAAAGGTCTCCGTGTGTTCAGCTCTCAGTACTTTTGTAACTTATAACTGAACGTCTGTGGTTTGAAGTTTAGTTTCTCTCCTACGTCCCAGTTCGCACCCTTCATGGTTTTTGCTTTCAGCTGTTTCAGGAGTTGTTTTACATTACAGCAGGGGAAAACCCAACATTTCCTGACTTTACTTCATAATAAAGGCTTTAAATATCTAAATAACTGGAAACTTTGACTGTTAAGCATTTACAGAGAGCAGATTCTTGGATGATACCGCAGAGAGGAAGTCGTGTACAGTCGCTCCTTTGACCACCACACAGGAGAAAGGCAACATCAGTTAAAGACACACCTTTAAGCTGGAGACCCTGAGGTGCGCAAGTCCAGCTGTGGCTGGTGGGAATGTCATTAGTCATTGTTATTAGGTATTCAGACATTAAAAACTATTGGATAAACAAATGTCTTAATTTACGATGGTGCTGGATTAAAAGTCAGAATATCACTAAACTCAGTTGGATTCATCCTACTGACTCATGGAAGCACAAACTGACCAGAGACCAAAGAGCCACGCTGTCAGCTAGTCTGGAGTCTGGATGTAAACATTTATTAAAACTGAGTCAAGCAAACTTTATCGCCCAAAATAACTTTACAATCACACAATACCCCTTTTCCTGAGACTCCAGAACCGAACCTCATGAAGACGATGGACAGACAACTGGGGGAATTAAAGTAGTGCAGAACATTTGTTCAAAAGGCAAAAGACCAACTGGACTGAAAAACAGAGGGAAAGTGCACAGATGAGATGGAATATTTAAAAAGCTGACAGATTTAGCAGACAAGCTGAAATATGGAAAGTTGTTCAGAGTTTTTGTTTTCATGTTTTCCCAGGATCTTGGCCACACCTGCTGAAAAAACAACTAATCCCAGAAGCCCCTTAAATCCCCACCATTGGCCTCCATCCACCTGCAGCACGGAGTCTGAACACTTGGAAGGACTCAACACATCCGGCCAGTGGCTGCTGAGGACGTCCAACCGTTCACTGAGGTGTAATTACCTTCTGGGACTCTGGGGACTTTTGGACTCTGCCGCTGCTTGTTGCCTGCAGTTACATTGACAGAGAGTTGGAGCTTTGATCGGTCGACGTCCAGCTCTATGATTTGAGCTGACTCCAGGACCTGAGGTGGTGCCAGCTGGTGTCCAGTCTGTTGGACGGTGATGGAAGTGAATCAGAGGACTGATGAACAGTAACAACACTGAACAGTAACATTAAAGTAGGATGTTGTGGTCGGTAACCATCATGGACGTCACAGACACCTTAGAAAGGCTGTTAGGGTGAAAGTAGCTCTGTTTGACATCAGTTCTCTGTTTATTACTCTGCGTTCAAAGGCTTTGTTTGTCCAGGGCAAAACTAACTTCCACTGCCTGCTCTTCTTTGCCTAATATATGTGAAGTTGTCTCTGCTAGATGTGTGAAAATACTTGGTTTGAATGCTCAAAGTTCAATCCTCAAGATGTTCCTCATGAGAAAAACCTGAACAGGCAGTTGTTTATTGCCATCGTTTGAGCATCTTTGAGCCTCGACATTAACCCGTTGGTTATTTTTCTGTTAGCGTGAGTTAAGTTAGATACGGATACTGTCAGTCTGAAAGCTTACGGATGTGGACGAGACAGAGCAGTAACACCAGATATCGTCGGGGGGCCGTGTAGCCAGCAGTTCAAGCGAGATGACAAAGGACACAACAAAGAAGACTGAACAATGGTGGACATCAGAAGTTCAGCTACTTCGGAGAAGTAGCCAGATCTGCCGTGCTGTGCAGCACATAGAGCCACGCTCACTAGAGACTTCGACCAGCCGAGCTGGCTCACTTCCGGTTTAGCCGCTGGCTTAATATATTTAATCGTGTGGATCTTCTAGACTTTCCAAATGCTATCAGACTGAGTGGATCCAATTCTGCTTTTGAAACGAGTCACAGGAGTTGTGACGCTCAAAAAAATCATTCCAAAGTGAAATAATTCTCCGTCCACGATGTCACGATGTATTTATTGATCTCACAGACCTTTTGCCTCTTTGCTAACAGCTACATTATCACAACCTCCTCCTCCGTTGCCATGTTTGTTCTCTGTTTCTTAACGTCCATGCCGAGTTAAAGGATGCATGGAAGTGTGTTGGCCATGACAGTTACATGACATGACATGTAACTGTTGATGTATCAACAGCCAATCACCTCCCACACGAAGCAGGCAGTTTGTTACGTCACAGCAGAGGTTGCACATCATATCTCTTCTATTCATGAACACAATTATGAGTCTAACGACATGAACACCTGAGTGGAGGAGCAGGTTCACCGCTGTGGAGGTCAAAATAACAAAATGATGCTCATCATTCAGTGTAGACAGGTTTTCCTCTGTGGCTGTTGTCCCTGTTTTCCCCTGGCTGTTTGTCTTCTTCACCTTCTTTGGTTAAAACACGACAATGCTGCCGTCCACGCCACTTTTTTTTTTTTTTTTACAGAGTAACAGCATGTGACTGTTGTGATGTGAATGTTTTGATTCAATCTCTGATGATTTCTATGGTTTCACCTTAACTCTAGGATTATGTTGCTCTTCTGTAGTGTGTGAAAACACTGAGTTTATGAAATTCAATTAAATGATTCCCAAATGTATCAAGTGATGTGCGTCTATAATCTTTATTCAGTCAGGTTATCTCCAATGATGATGTATTATTGTTGATTTTGGGGAAAGAAAGACAATAACGGACCATGCAGGAAGAAACTTCATCTCTCCTGCTGTTATTTACACCCTCATTCACCCACTTCAGACATGCTAACACTTAGCTTAGCGGCACGTTTTCAGTTTAAAAAGAGTGTAAATATCGTCTCCTCAGATCAGTTTGGGATCTCGGGCTCGCAGAGACTTGGATTACAGCAGACGAGCTGTTTGGAGACATCTGGGACCAACTTCAACCAGTCTGTAACATCAGAACCTCTCAGTTCAGTTTCACTTTGGTTAAAAAATCTGCAAGTTTTAACATTTATGTAAATGAATCAACAGTAAAACGACCGTTTTACCTGAAGCAGTTTTACTTCTGGAAAGTCAGCCCTCTTTTTGTTGGTTGTTTTGTTCATTTTTTGACATATTTTAGTTATTTAAGGTCGTATTTGTAAGAAAAGTTGATTTCTAAAACTCATTCCCAACTCGTCAAAAACAGAGGATGGGTCGGCTGCTAAGTGAGGGTTCAAAAATCATTTTCTTTCAGGTTTCTTTTTTATTTTCTCTTCAGTCTAGTTAACACCTTAAAAAATAAATAATATAAATCATATCTGTACAGTTTAATTTGGCCATAGTTGGGTGCTATGGATGAACTACATTCCGTGATGTGAGAAAGCTCGGCGTGTCTCCTTCAGCAGTGGTGGCTCATGGTTTTATGTAATGTTGATGATCAAATGTTCCGTCTTTGAGTCTAAATGAATTTTGAGGTGATTCTGTGCACATTTGGATTCACAGACTCGGCAACCGGGTTTAATCTCTCTTCCTTCCTGAAACGACAAAAAGACTCTCGCCTCCCACGTCAGGCCGTCCCCTCTGCTCATTGGCTCTGGCACCGTCTGACAGATGATCCGACCGCGAGTCTTTAGAGGACTCGTGCCACAGAGGCCCTCACAAATCCTCTTACATAAAAAAACACAGCACACAGCCAGCTGAGCAGCCCACCAATGGCTGCATCCCATCCATGATATGAATTGCACAATTATCCACCCCCCTCCATATTCCATGTTTGTGGATTATATGGTGACTGCCGCAGAGTATTAGGAGCATGTATTATGTATTTGTTTTTCCCTTGTGCAGTTTTTTTTTGTCCGTGGGGAGGGTTACGTAAGCTTCAGGTTGTCAACAGGCCGAGATCTGGTCGTGTTCAGGCCTGACGGCTCATCTGATGCCTACATGAGGCTCAGAGGTCGAGCTCGCCACCGCTGCACGCAACACCGAAGATCTGACCGAAAACTGGACGAGCAAACCCGTCTGTTTGTCTGCGTGACGTCAGATGTAATCCAGACTCCATCGAGTGGCACTGAACATCAGGGGCTCCATCATGGAGGCCAGAACCATCAAAGAAGTTTGAAAGAAATGACACGCTTGAATATAAACCCATAAAAGAATCTCCATAAATGTTTTACTGATAACACGTCACTTATAGTCTCGAGCAGCAGTTTTAAAGGAACATTTCACCCAAATATGTAGGTTCAGTCACAGAATGTCATGGATATAAAGTCCTCCTCTCCTCCTCCTGATGATATAAAGTCCTCCTCTCCTCCTCCTGATGATATAAAGTCCTCCTCTCCTCCTCCTGATGATATAAAGTCCTCCTCTCCTCCTCCCGATGATATAAAGTCCTCCTCTCCTCCTCCTGATGATATAAAGTCCTCCTCTCCTCCTGATGATATAAAGTCCTCCTCTCCTCCTCCTGATGATATAAAGTCCTCCTCTCCTCCTCCTGATGATATAAAGTCCTCCTTTCCTCCTCCTGATGATATAAAGTCCTCCTCTCCTCCCTGATGATATAAAGTCCTCCTCTCCTCCTGATGATATAAACTCCTCCTTTCCTCCTCCTGATGATATAAACTCCTCCTCTCCTCCTCCCGATGATATAAAGTCCTCCTCTCCTCCTCCTGATGATATAAAGTCCTCCTCTCCTCCTCCCGATGATATAAAGTCCTCCTCTCCTCCTCCCGATGATATAAAGTCCTCCTCTCCTCCTCCCGATGATATAAAGTCCTCCTCTCCTCCTCCCGATGATATAAAGTCCTCCTCTCCTCCTCCCGATGATATAAAGTCCTCCTCTCCTCCTCCTGATGATATAAAGTCCTCCTCTCCTCCTCCTGATGATATAAAGTCCTCCTCTCCTCCTCTGATGATATAAAGTCCTCCTCTCCTCCTCCTGATGATATAAAGTCCTCCTCTCCTCCTCCCGATGATATAAAGTCCTCCTCTCCTCCTCCGATGATATAAAGTCCTCCTCTCCTCCCTGATGATATAAAGTCCTCCTCTCCTCCTCCTGATGATATAAAGTCCTCCTCTCCTCCTCCCGATGATATAAAGTCCTCCTCTCCTCCTCCTGATGATATAAAGTCCTCCTCTCCTCCTGATGATATAAAGTCCTCCTCTCCTCCTCCTGATGATATAAAGTCCTCCTCTCCTCCTCCTGATGATATAAAGTCCTCCTCTCCTCCTCCTGATGATATAAAGTCCTCCTCTCCTCCTCCCGATGATATAAAGTCCTCCTCTCCTCCTCCCGATGATATAAAGTCCTCCTCTCCTCCTCCCGATGATATAAAGTCCTCCTCTCCTCCTCCCGATGATATAAAGTCCTCCTCTCCTCCTCCTGATGATATAAAGTCCTCCTCTCCTCCTCCCGATGATATAAAGTCCTCCTCTCCTCCTCCCGATGATATAAAGTCCTCCTCTCCTCCTCCCGATGATATAAAGTCCTCCTCTCCTCCTCCTGATGATATAAAGTCCTCCTCTCCTCCTCCTGATGATATAAAGTCCTCCTCTCCTCCTCCCGATGATATAAAGTCCTCCTCTCCTCCTCCTGATGATATAAAGTCCTCCTCTCCTCCTCCTGATGATATAAAGTCCTCCTCTCCTCCTCCTGATGATATAAAGTCCTCCTCTCCTCCTCCTGATGATATAAAGTCCTCCTCTCCTCCTCCTGATGATATAAAGTCCTCCTCTCCTCCTCCTGATGATATAAAGTCCTCCTCTCCTCCTCCTGATGATATAAAGTCCTCCTCTCCTCCTCCTGATGATATAAAGTCAGGTGAAGTGTCGTGGTCCACAGAACAGTTCTGGAGCTTCACAGTGAAACAGAGTCGCAGCGTTCTGCTGAACAGCTGAAGCAGCTGGAGACTTGATTTAAACATCAGATGTCTCCACACAGCTCGTCTGCTGAGATCACAGTCTGCAGGAGAGAACACATCACTACCTGATCTGAGACCAGATTTACACCTTTATTCACATGAAGTCTTCACTGGAGCTGCTGAGCTAACTGTGTTAGCTAACAGTTTTAGCTTCCACCTCGTCTGAAGTGGCTGCATGAGACTTGGGTCACACTGGACCAGCTGTACGGAGCCATTTTATGCTGCTTTTTTACCTTTTATTTAATTTTACCTCCTTATTTGATATTGGTATTGACTGAGTTTACATTTCTGGATTCAAGCACAAGCTGAACTACTTCATGACAGATCAACAATATGAATATCTTGTGCTGTTGTTGTTTAAGCTTCCTCCCAAATGGCGATTTAACTTTTTGACAGCAGCTGTCGACATGAAACATGACTCAAACACACACTCGGGAGCGTTTCATGGACTTTAAAGCAGCACTAAAAACTCTGTGCTGTCACCGTGTGACGGTCTGAACTCGTGGGATTAGCAGAATATCCTGATCTGCTCCCTTTCACTTTGAGAAAAAGGTATTACATAATGACAATTCCAACTTAGTGGGGTGCTAAAGAGGCTAAAGTATGAGAGAAAATGAATGAAAAGAGCAGCTCATGTCGTGGCCTCCGTGTTCCCACTGGGATTTAATCTGGTTAAAACATATCGTACGACTCTGTGGAACATGGACACTCTGCAGTATTGCTCACCTTGCAGAGAGAAGCAGCCAGTAAATGTGCCGAATGAAAGAACAAGCGACAGGTGTGCAGAGTGAGACACGTTCAGGTGACGGACAAAGACACTCTGAGGACATCTGGTGGAGACACGAGGAACGACAGGACCAGGAGACTTCAGGGTCTCAGTGCTTTTTATGTCTAACTCTTCACTTCTGTAAAGTCTAAAGTTTGGACTCGTTTATCCTTCATAAATTATTATGTTTATTTAGATGCTTTCTAAAGTCTGATGATCGTCACGTGTTTGCTGATGAGTGATGCTAAAGAATGATTGAGGACGACACACCTCCTTCATATGAACCGACAGTGACCTGCTGAACCTCTGCCCTTCTGTTCAGAGTATTGATTTATGTTTTTGACACCTGATCATAAGATTTTATTCTCAAACGTACAAACATAAAGTGTGAAGATAGATGCACTCTCAGGCCTCGTCCACACGGACACAGGTATTTTTAAAACACATTTCTTTCCTCTCGGAAACAGCAACCATATTTCTATCGGGATTCAGAAGAAGTCAGGAGTGCAGATGATGCTGATCATCTGTATTTTGCAGACAGAAGTAGTTTCCCTGCACATCAGCTGCTGTGGACGGAGGCGGGGCTATCATCCTGGCTAATTTGCATATCAGCATAACCTTGCATACTTAATAAGACAAAGATGTAGAGAGGTGATAGTCCTTTAACCTCAGTAAACTCTGACTACTTCTCCACCTGCTGCTCACTCTGTCATCAGAGAGTCATGACATCATGGTTAGGAGGAAATTAAAGATTTATATGTTCCTCTCTGAGCAGTGACGAGCTTCTTTCTTCCTCAGAAATACAGAAATATATAAATGACTTTACATCAAACACATGAACGATGATGCTCGTGTCTTCCTGCTGCTGTGGTTCAGTCGGCGTGGAGGTGGCGCCCCCTGGTGGCCATCAGTGGACGGCCCTCATCATCCTGCAGCAACAGTTTTAATTGTTCGCACAATTTTCAGCAAAGTGAGTTCAGCTTTTCATTAATTCCTTTTCATGTTCAGTGACGAGTCCACATTTTAGAGTCAAATCAGATGTTCTGACTTTGTTCGGTTTGCTTCGGTTTTTGTGCATGTTGTTGTTTATCTAAGCTGCATGTTCTAATCTGAAATCATAATTACATCAACACTGTTCATCATAAATCTAAGAGAGATATTCGACACACAGCTTCCTGTAATCAGATCTGAATGTCTCCGCTGACTGTCAGTAAGCGGCTCTTTTGCAGGTTTAAGGGAGAATTCAGTGTTTTTTATTCAGTCTCGTGACTGTGACACTAACAGCCGTTATGTAGATTTCCAGACTTCAGTTTCCTGACCTCCACATGTGATTACACACTGAGAGCTGACGTAGCTCAGACAGTCGCAGGTGACCAGACTGACCTGCTAACTAAGAATATCTGATTTTAAATCCCGTCTGAAGCTTGACAGCTGTTTCTGCACAAGAGAAAACTAAATATCATAACTTACAAAAACATCTCAATGTGTTTAGACACTGAAACATCTTCAGATTCTGTTATTGTTATTGTCTGAATCCTCTGTGGCTCCATGTGCTTCTTATAGTCTCTGACAGGTCGTTATGCTCACGGTCTGTTTCGTCACAGAGACCTTTCTGTTCAGTGAGAAGATGCTTTCTGTGAGCAGACACAGAAGTCCTGTTCTGAAATCTTGAGTCAGTTTCTGCCTCATCTAGATTTTAAAGTTAAATGCTCAGTCTTGACTTTCTCCTCGGGAAACTCCTCTCTCCGACTCTGACTCAAGTTTCCACCGTCGTCTTCTCACCTCTCAGGAGATTTCAGAGGAAAACAAAGAAGATCTAATTATATAACAATCATTTCTGTAATACTGACAGACATGTAGAACTACAACCTCAGCCCGTCAGAGACAAAAACACTTGTGGACGTAACTTTGACGGTCGCAGTGGCCCTGGAGGATTACACTGCAGCCGCGAGACAGCTGATCTACTTACTGAAACACGTCACCGAGGCCGAGGTTAATAAAAGCAGAACTTTTTGTTACGACAAACGAATCTGGATATCTGGATGTGGAAAACTCCGTATGACGGACAGAAGACAAGAAAGATACGGAGACACAGATTAGAACTTTTTTATTTATTGACTCTTATTTTGATCATGAGAAACATAATCAATGACAAATATAGGAAAAATATCTTTGAAAACAGATTGAAACAGAGCAGAGAGAGAGAGAGAGAGAGAGAGAGAGAGAGAGAGAGAGAGAGAGAGAAATCACACCGAGCAAAATAATAATAATAAAAGTAAGTGCTTCAGGTGGGGTGAATACATTCCTCTAGGCCGAACACAAACCAGGAAACTATACAAGCGTCTACACGGAGGCGACTGTGTGGAGGATCTGAATCAGCTGCACCTGCACAGGTGTGATGCACAAAGTGTTTGAGGTATTTTAACTACGCAGGGAGGATCAGACACTAAACACACCTGGGAGGATTCTGTAATGCCCATGCATCGCCCGGACAGGTGGGGCACGCAGTAATAACTCTGAATATATCTGCATCTCCGCTTATATTCATGTAACCATTTCCAAAATACACAGGAAATATCTATGTAGGAAAACAGACTGTACAAAAAAACAAGAAGAATATCTCTGTAGAAACATTAAAACCTTTAATATATCAATATATCCTTTATATACTGTTTTCTTTTGGTCTGTAGTAAAGAGTACTAAAGTGGTTTTACAGTTCATCCAACGCACGGCTCAAATATACATTCATGTCTCGCTCGGCCACCGGGGGGGGCTGCACATGACAACAGAGAGAAAGAGTTCATGCCAAAGCCTTCAGGAACCTTCTATTGCACTGAGCCGGTTCTCTAAAATGATGAAAGGTGAATCTTTAAACTCTCTCGGTGGAGTCTGAGGAACATTTGGACCGTCTGAGCTTATAAAACCGCTTCAGAAACATTCAGGACCGGACCCGACGCTGGATTATCTCTGGGACAGTTTGAGGAAACGGATCAACAGACAGCAACAAGGAAAAATCACACAGGTTTCATGTTTTTTGACAAATGAAGGAAATAAAAACCTTCTGAAACAAAAACCAGGCTGTGAAACACTGCAGCCGGAGAACTGGATGTTAGTCAACTTTCATTGATGAGCCTGAAGACAAAAAACAACCTTCTTGGCATTTTGTCCTCAACACAACACACAAAGAAGCTTAAAATAAATATGATTTTTGAAAGAACAGGTGCTGTTGTGCCTGTGTAACACCGCCAGGTTGTGTAACGTGAGACACAACCGGCTCGACGCTGCAGAAATCCCTCCACGTGCATCATTTACTCAGCCCGCCACCCTCCTTTAAAGAGTCCGGTTAGTGTGAAACATGTTGCCGGATCCATTCTGACATCTTACAAAGATGCTTTATTCCAGGTTGACTCACATGTTAGTGAGTTCAGTCTCTAGAAAAGCTCCTGATTAAGCCTGAATCATCCTGCCTGTCTTCAGTGTGCACAACTCATCGATTTCAAGCAGGATTCACAACTTATATTTAAACATGATAGTGTTTTGCAAATCAAGTCATTATCTTTTTCACAGAAAACATTATCTTGCACGCACAATTTATAATCTTGTTCGCACCAAATAACTCTGAACCAGAAATGATGGCGTTGTCATGACGTCCTGCACGTTTCCTGCAGCATCACACAGAATAGCAGATTTCATCTACACGCAGAAATGATTCAACAAATTCTCTTCTGCACGATGAACATCTCAACATCCTGTTTGCACGTGACAGTAGTCTGCACACACAAGTTATTATCTTGTTCAGGCTAAATATTATCTGTTAAGTTTTAATCTTGTTAGATTGAAATATCTCACTAGAGAAATGATGTTTGCTCAGAATATCTTCCTCGTACAAGCTTGTTCACAAAGAATCCTGTTTGCACACACGTTATTATCTTATTGAATAAATGAGAAGTGATCTGGACACAAATTATTATTAGTTATTATGATTATCTTGTTTGTGCAAGATCCAGATGTTGATGTCAATATCTGCACGTTGTTACGCACCAATAACTCTCATCTCATCTGGAATGAATCCAGATGTTTGATCTGAAATGTTCATCTGGATGTTCAGTGGATTTTACTCTTCACTCCAGCGTTGTTGAGTGTTTCATCTCTACATTAATGTAACGTCACAGCTCGTCGGGCAGCGAGCACGAGCAGCAGTGTGGAGATTTCTACAGCGTCTGTCTGCGTTTTTACATCAGAGGCCAGGATTGAGACATGAGACATGATCAGGTGGACACGGTGGACAGCAGAGAGCTGCAGCCTGAGCTCACCTCCGACACCGAACATTACATCTGTTGCTGAGCCCACAAACCAACTGAGACTGTTCTCGCCTCGACTGGAGCGTTTCAAGATGCACTCCCTGACGCTGTTGCATTAAACATGATGAGAATACATTTCGGCGACTGCTAGAAAAGATTTTTGGCATTTTGGGGGCACTTCATCAAAACCAGCGAGTGCATCTTCAAACTGCTTTCTCAGCGCTTCATTTCATTAAATATCCGTAAAAATACCAAGAGGTCCCGAAAAGGCTTCAACCGGCCCTGAAAAACCAAGCTGAGTGACCGACAGGAGATCACATTCATATACAGAGTCACCAGGAGCAGGCTGAAGGCAGGTATGTACATGTGAACAGGTGCATTGTGGGGGGGGGCACACCTGCACGGGGTCGGAGGCCTCGGCTGCTCTGAAGGGGAGGAGGGGTCAAAGGTCAGACGTCAGGTGGGACGATGGGGCGGCAGTTCAGTGTGTGTGGGGCGAGTCACAGAAGTGTGTGTGTGTGTGTGTGTGTGTGTGTGTGTCAGGAGCTGCTGGGTGACCGTCGTCATGGAAACAGATGCATATGATACAGGCGTGGTTGATGAGGCTCGGACTGATCTGATCACAGTCCAGATTCTGATCGTTGTCAACAAACCTCAAACAAACAGTGAAGACTCGACTGCGTCTCATCGTGTTCCTCCGCCACAAACACTCGAGAGACACCAAGTGTGGATTCATCCGCCGCTGAAAATAGTCCCCAAAAATTTTCCTGAGTGAGCAGCTGAGCTCTGAGCTGATCTCAGATTTGTAAATATGAGTTTAATGATCTTGTTTTAAAAGTTTCTATCTGTGAATTGTTGATATATTCTTAACTCTGGTAATTCTATTTAAAGATGATAAAACCATCCTCTCTTTGACTACAAACCTTTGGTTCTGTGGTCTTCATCGAGTCAATGTGCTGAAATTAAGACAACAAAACACTATAATATATAATCTAACTCGTATTGAGTCTGTTTCTCCTCAAATTCAAGCTCACTTCTTGTATTTCAGCTTTTCTTTTGTTTTCAAACCTCCTTCAAACACAAAACTAAAGATCTGTGATGTCTTAAAAGTAAAATATCTCAGAATTCTGCAATAAAATGTGTCAAACCGACTCGAGCTTTGTTCTACGTGTCGTTGAGTCGTGTTCTTAAATCGTCCCAAATGTTTCCAACAACGTTCAAACCAGAGAAATCCACCGGTTTCCTGGAGGTGACGGTGCGTTTCACCTGCTCGACTCACTCAGGTGTGTTAGTTTGAATGAGATTTGTTGACAAAGAGAGAGAAACTACAGAATAAGAGCGGACTGATCCTTTAAGCTCTCCTCCGTGTTTTACATCTCGCAGGATGAAAACGTATTTAAAAGTGTGTTTTTGCATCTGAGCTCTTCACCTGCTGCCAGCCGAGTCATCAGAGTGAGAGGAGGGTCGCTGGTGGACGAGGAGGAGGCGGGTCATCGTTCTCAGAGTGTGTGTGTTCATGTATATATGTATGAATATAGGTGTGTGTGTGTGTGTGTGTGTGTGTGTGTGTGTGTGTGTGTGTGTGTGTGTGTCCTCACAGCGGCCCGTGCTGTGCCTCGTACTTGGCGAGGACGTTCTTGGTGCGTCCCAGCTCTTTCCTCAGGTCGGCCACCTCCTGCCTCAGAGCCGAGTTCTCCTTCTCCAGGAAGCTGGCTCGGATGGCGATCTGGTTCTCTTTGAGCCGCCTGGCGTCCCGGGACCGCTTGGCCGCCAAGTTGTTCTTCCTGCGCCTGGCCCAGTATTTGTCATCCTGCTCGAAGGACACAAGGGAGAGAGAGAGGGGACGTGAAAAAAAGCTTTCAAGGTTCATTTAACCGTCGTCTTCAACACGCGGTGGATCAGCGTGGTCAGATCGAGCTGCACAGCACGCCACCTCAGCACTGACACGCTGCAGCTGCAGTGTGTGTGTGTGCGTCCGTCACACTGCAGGACGCGTGATGTCATGGAAGGAAAATGACCTCAAATCAATGTTCATGACTAGTCTCCGCTCAGTCTCCGTCAGCTGCAAACCACAGGAACACCCCAGGCTGACATCTGGACCACACGGAACGTATCACACTCGGCGGCTGGTGGTTTGAGTCTGGGTTTTAGTGTATCTACACGCTACACTGGATATATCGGATCATCTCAAGCCTCGTTTGTGGTGGAAGAAGCGGGTGTTTTTTTAAAGGAGGCCTCGGGACATTTGTACTAAAACAGGTGTTTTATAAGCACAGCGTCGAGATGAGACTGAAGCAGAAAGCTGAACGTGCTGAGCGGCAAAGACAAAAACATTTGTTCTGCTCATCTGCCTGAGAAGTTCGTCTGACTTTAAACTTGTTATGTGTGGCCAGGTAGAGGGGCTGCTACACCTGGGAGTGTGTCTTCCTCTTCTCTTTGGGGCTGCTGTCCTCCCTCCACAGGTGGCAGCCAATCTGGCAATCAGGGAGGAGTTAAAGGAGGAGGAGGGAGGCCGGCCCTCTCAGTCTCTCTGGGCAGCAGCAGGGGAAGGGTTGCTTCTCCTTTGAGCTGAGCTAACGACTCTTTTCTTTTTCCTCACTCTGCCTGTGATGGTGGAGTTTCAGTTTGTTATTTTAGTTTGAGATGGAGACGGCTGGTAGTCCTGTTTGGCGTCTGGTGTTAGGTTAGACCTGGGTTTTTTTTCTCTAGTCAGTGGGGAGGTGCAGGGTGCGACGGCCACAGAGTGGCTGGCCCTGTTTCCCCTCTTTGTTTCTTTTGGCCGGGGTCTCCATCTCCTTCTGGTTTATGACTTTTCCTTTTTATCAATGAAGAAACCTTTTTTTTTGCAAACTTAAACTTCTGTGTGGCGTCCCTTTTATATGTCGTGGCCTCATTGAGCCAACCCAGAGTTAAATATTTAACTTCATGAGGCTGAAACAAAACTCAAGTTGGAGTTAAAGTTCTGATCATGTTCAGAACATTATTTCTCTCAGATGCTGAGAACAAACCTATTGATCACACAGCACAGTGACAGATGTCATGAGGAAGCTGAACACCAGAGCATTTTATTGGCTCAGTCCAAAGTTCAGCGCCTCACAAATTCTACATACAACTGCACATGTCATTGTTTCAGTCCAAACACACCTGCGCACTAATCACGCTGTTCAATCAGCATCCTGATCAGCCACACCTGTCAGGTGGGAGATTACCTCGACACCAGAAACATCTCTGACTTCAATGAGAGCGCCGTCGCTCCTGATCAGCTCTGCTTCGGCTGTGTGATGACGAGCGCTCTGACAAAACCACCTCAGTCGCTCCACAGTGATTCAGTGTTTCCAGAACGGAGCTGTTCACGTCATCTGATGAATATTCCTCATATACACCAGCTTCTCACAGTGACAGCTGGTTCTGACTGACAGCAGGGAAACTGTCCGAAGGTTTGAAACACACAGCTGCTCTGAATCTCACTAACGATCAGGATTCACTGCTCTGTGTGGAGATCAAACCTTCAGGAGGCGTCTCAGTGAGTCTTTCTGCCCTCGTGTGGTCAAACTTGACTTTCTGCAGCTTTAGTACAACGTGTGGCGCTCAGACGAGGTGCTGAGATGTCTTTGTCACCATTAGTGAATGAGTCTCTGCAGAGCTGCTTTCACAATCAGCTCTGAGCCGTCCATCACTGGCCGCCAGCCACACACAGATCCACTTTTTATTTGAACAAATTAAAAGCCAAATCCTCTCAGCCTGACCTCGCGGCCGAGGGGAGATCACCAACAACGCCGCTTTCTCATTCAGTCTCATATAAGCCTCTTAACCGGGAGGACACGCCCCCAAGAGGAGCGGGACCCAGCCAATAGGAGAGCAGCGATCTGAGAGCAGAGCGAAAGAGGCAGCGAGTCTCCGCCCCGCTTGTTCTGTCCCAGCATGCCGTGCAGGTTTAAGCTGAGTCGATTATAATCAGCGCTAATGGTTCAATCTGCCCGTCAGTCAGAGATCAGTGAGACTTCACCTGAAGCAAAGTGTCTGTTTCAGCTGATCCACCACTGAACCACAGCAGCACCAGACTCCATTAACAAATGTGGTGATTTTAAGAGTTGTTGAGTTGAAACAAACTTTCTAACGTAGTGAAACTGAGTCTCTGACAGATTCTAACTGGTTGTGTCCTTGTTGTAAATTCAGCATTAAATCAGAAGCTGAAGTTGTTTGTCTCCTTGTACAAAGTGTCAGTTTGTGGCAGCATGTCTGTACCAGCCTGTCTGCTTCTGTGTCTAAAGTGCTAAAGTCTTACCTGCCAACACTGATCAGCTGTTTGAACACACTGTTTACACTGATGTCACCATTTACACTCCATTTATGAAAGAAGAAACATGTTATTGATCTAAACATGTCACATGTTACAAAGACACTAAACAGGAACAATATAGGCTCCTTCTTTGTCCCCGTGGAGAAAGTCCCCAGACTCCCTTAACAAATGTGTCCGTTTAGTGAGTTGTTGAGTTGGAGACACTTTATAAACTCTGTGAAACTCTGTCTCTGACTCATTCTGCATTATTTGGACCTTCTTGTAGAATTCAGCAGCTGTTCTACATGAACTTCTTTCAGAGGTCAGTCAGACGCGTGTTAGTGACACGTTGTTCTGTTATATCTTAAACCTTGTTTATGTCTCACAGGTTCAGGAGATTATGATGGTCAGAGAGGAGAAGATTTTAAGCTTTAAGGAAAATCTGGAGGAGAAGAACAAACACCTCCAGAACCATTAATCCCCCCTCATGTTGTCAGAACCAGCTCCAAATTACCTTCAGGTCCTCTGGGATGAAGACCTTGCGAGCTTTCTTGATCATGGGTTGTGGTTTCAGCTCCTCAGCTGAGAACTTGCGTTTGCGTGGGTCGAACATCTCCTGCCCCGGCACGCTGGACAGAGCCAGGTCGGCCGGGTCGGGCTCGTACCCGACAGGGACCTGGATGGAGTCTGGATCGATGGGACTGGGAGTGTTCCTGGAGTTCGGGAGGCCTGAAGGAAGACAAGAAGAGTCTTTAATGATCTGTGTCAGATACCAGAGATCTGTCACGTACGCACGATACAAATGTGATCTGATCAAACAATATAAAAACAAACGGGTCAAGCTGCAGCGACCAGAACTGATGTTCCAGCTGACGAGACCAGAAAGTGTCTCATGACGTGAAGCTGTTGGTTTCTTCACATTCACCTCCATCCTTGTGTCCTGGTGTTTATCTGTTTGTTTGTTTGTTTGTTTGTTTGTTTGTTTCTAGCTCCTCTTGAACAGACAGCATTAACCAAATCCTCAAATCAAACTGAAGTAAAAATTTTTCCATTTTAAATGTATATTTAATATAAAATAATAAAGAGACAAACAACAAAGGCGATTTACAAAAAAAGGAACTAACAAAAACTGTAACTCTGAGTAGCTGCGAAGACGTTAAAAAATATTTGAAATTAATTTAATACTTATTCATTTTAAATGAATTGAAAGTTACCTACATGTTATAAATATCAACTATTATTTGATATTAGAATTAAATAATCCACAAGAAGATCAAATCTAATCTGAGTATTTTACCACATTAATACTTTCATTTTTTTAATGAGACTAGTTTTCATTTAAACGACTTCTGAAGGAACATCTCTGTTTATATTGTAACAGAACTGTACTTTAATATTCTTCTGTTGCAGCCAGCAGATGGCGACAAACCTGTGTGTGTGTGTGTGTGTGTGTGTGTGTGTGTGTGTAGAGACGGTCACAGGTCGCGGCGACACACAGGATCTATCTCCCCATCAGCCCTCTGAACGTCCTCATTGAGGATTCAGCCGTGACCTGCTCATGGACTCGCTGCCTCTCCGCTGTGTGCTGAGTGGCTGCGACCGGCTGATCGGACGAGATGGAAAGCGTGGGCGGACTAACCTTGTGGAAATATTAAAACCATGAATATATATCCATTCATGTGTCTTTGATGAGACGGGAGGTCGTCTACTGTCGCTGCTCCTCTACAACACAGAACAAACTGCAGCTCGTCCACAACATTATTAATCGCTCCGTCGCTCTGCTTCTGTTCGTTCAGCAGGTTTCTCCTAAAATCTTCCAAGACAGACAGGCGTTATGTAACACTGACTGTGGGTGTCTTGATTAACGCATGGTTAGAGAAGAAGAAGGAGAAGAAGAAGAAGAGCTCTGACTGCTTTCAATTTAAAACCCAACGCAGTATTTTTTCACTTTGCTTAACCTCCAAACAAAACAAGAAGCCACTAATGTGAATATTAAGAACAGAGGAAAGAAGTTCGTATGTTTTATTGAATTGTATTTTATGAATCGTCACAAAGAGCCTCACATCTTCTCTGGTATCGTCCACCGCGAATATATCACATGTGAAGTTCAGCTCTTCACAAGAGACGTGAGTTTAATATTTTCACAGGTGAACTGGAGACTTTCACCAGTGATGAAAGAAGGAACATGTGCACATGTGAAACGTACATTCGGCCCTCAGAGAGTTCTGAAACGTTGAGCTCGACTCTCGCAGGTGTGATACGATCTGAAGATCAGGTGAACGAAACAAACGCCTCGATGACGACTCGAGTGAAGGTGACTGAGATCAGCTGCCCTCCCTCCATCGGCCCCTGCAGCAGTTCTTGGAAAAGACTGTTTGTCTTTCCTCTCCAGCTGCTCCTGCAGAGGCCAGGCTCAGGTGTGTGTGTGTGTGTGTGTGTGTGTGTGTGTGTGTGTGTGTGTGTGTGTGAGGACCTGGCAGTCAGAGTGTTGACCTGGTGGCGAGGACACTGTAGCACAGTGAGGACACTCAGCTGATCCTGAAGACACACGATGATGTCTCCATGACACATGTCGATATATGCAAATGAGGTCTTTCCTAATTAAAATTGAACAGAGATGTGAACACTGCATGAAGCTGCAGGTTTTTAAGACTTCTTGTTTGATGTCGTTGACACATCGGAGTCAAGGAGAAGTTTGGGTCTCTCTTTAAATCACGACATAAAATACTGTCAACAGACATTAAAAATACATTTTCTCCACATTTTCAGGATCAAACTGTTCTATAAATCAGGCTGTGAGTGACTCATGAAACAGATCCTCTGTCAAAACCTTCAGGAGCGAAACAGAAAAAAGGAGAAAAGAAGGTTCGGTGTCGGTAAGATTTCTGAGACAGATAATCAACAAGAAACTTCTCCTGTTGATTTCTCACAATTATTTCTGTGTCACAGTTTTTCTGATATTTGCTGCCAAGTATCTGAACTTCATCATCTTTAACTGTCGCTGCGTTACTTTAGTTTGTAGCTCGTTAAACCCAAAACACGCCGCCGCGCTCTTCTCTGCACACGTCCGTGAAGACGTCGAAATGAGTCTCTGCTAAAGCATCGTCACAGTCTGAGACAGCGAGACGTTGTCGGTGGTCGTCCACACACGCCGGCTTCCTGTGTGAAGGTGCGCCAGGTGATCACAACAACCGGCGGCGAATCCTCCGACTGTGTGTTCGTGACTTGAACACATCGTCTGTGTCGGATGTGGAGGAGCA
Source organism: Lagodon rhomboides (assembly GCA_039737535.1). NCBI lineage: Eukaryota > Metazoa > Chordata > Actinopteri > Spariformes > Sparidae > Lagodon > Lagodon rhomboides. The sequence goes on along the minus strand of CM077804.1, from coordinate 26,916,666 downwards.
GCACATGAAACGCCGCGCTGCCTCAAACGTGACCGACAGGCATCCAGACACGAGGCTCAGCCCGCGCTCAGCACGGAGACACATGTGACGGGCCGGGGTGTGTGTGTGTGTGTGTGTGTGTGTGTGTGTGTGTGTGTGTGTGTGTGTGTGTGTGTGTGTGTGTGGAGCTGCTCAGTCATAGTTCCTGAAGTTTCCCACAGAGCTCAGCTGGTCTCATGTCGTGTGTTTAGAGCGTATACACTGTTTGTTGTTGTTGTTGTTGTTGTTTTGATTTAATTTGCAGATGATTAATATCAGTAAGACAACGTAAGTGATGAGAACAGCCTGATAAACTGGTTCATCATCATCTGTGAGACATTTATGAGCATCTACAATATGTGTATGTTGTAATTGTTAATAACAGAATTTTAAACATATTTATTGAGCTTTACATATTTTATCATGCATTTATTATCAGTTCACTATTCATTGATTAATAGTTAGATATGCTGTTTGCAGCAAATAACATTGATAAGCAACAGAACCGGTTTGTAAAGCTAACAGAGGTCTCAGTTAAATTATCTATGATGTCAGAAGGCTTTTCATAAAGTTTTAAAGCAGTCAGCATCTATAAACTGTTGAAGTGCTGAAAAATGTCTCATACTCAAACAATAAACGTGTTATTATTATGTTATTATTATGTTATTATGACGGCGTGTCAGACATCAAGCTGCCGTCCTGCAGGAGGACGTCTCCTCTCACCTCGGCTCTCAGGTGGTTCTCACTATCAGCTGAACGCTGGCTCACCTGCTTGTTCCCGCCTCCCTGTCTGCTGCCAGTCACAGGGCCGTGTGGGAATACAAATATGCCAGATTATTCCATAGATTACTCTGCTATATTTAGCTGTGAGAGCGGCAGATTACTGCTGGGCTCAGTCTATTTACTGACGAGCAGCGAGCAGCGGCCGGAGAAAAATATTTAGTAAATCGAAGTCAACGGAAATGAACAGATTATGCAAACAGCTTCATCTGGCTGACTCCAGGTCTGCTGTGTCAACTACAGACTTTTTAAAGGGGGACACCAAACATCATATTCACCATCAGTTTGACATTCTGGAGCCTTCTGCTGCTAAAACTTGGACATTTGTGAAAATGTGTGAACGTTTAATGAGATCAGCTCAAAAACTTCTAACTAATCCAGATGAAACACTTTGATCGACACTCGGTCACATGTGTCTCCTCCTCATGTGGATCTTTAATCAGCTGATTCTGAAAACAAACTGCTGTGTGTGTGTGTGTGTGTGTGTGTGTGAATGTAAACACAGAGTTAGAAACTTGGTGTGTGTGGATGTGATGGCTGCCGCCCCCTGGCCTACTTATGAGAGAACACAATGTTCTTAAAACACTGATCTCATGCACGGAAAGGCGCGCACACACACACACACACACACACACACACACACACACACACACACACACACAGCATTGGGTCACATGTCTCTACATGCCGTGTGAGAAGACGGCTTGTTTTCTTTCTCTGCAGGAACACGGGGCGAGTAAAAGAGTTGAATAGGAAGTCGTCGCCTTCACGCAAGTTTGCACACACACACACACACACACACACACACACACACACACACACACACACACACACACACACACACACACACACACACACACACACACACCGTTGCTGAGGCCAGGGCATCTGTGGAGGTGTTGAATCCGACACCTCTCACACACCTGACGTCTGGGCAGCGAAGCGAGCGAGCGTTACTCCTCTGAACACACCTGAGCTCATCTCACCTGTCCTCTCTGACTCAGCACTTTTCTGTCCAAAATGAAGTCAGAGATTTAAACTTTGCACTCTTGTTCTTGTCCAGCAGAGTGTTTCCTCTGTGTGGTGAGAGAGCTGGATCACGCTCAAATCTCAGAAGTCGTTTAAATGTCTCAAAATCAGCCTCAAATCAGGGAACCAGAAATAAAGTGGAAAACTGCAGTTCCTCGAGTGGCCACTTGTCGTAGGAGCTCATGTTAAAGTGTCCGAAAACTACACAGCCGAAATATGAGAGATGATGAAGTGTGGTGAGACGGAGACAACACTCAACACACACTCTCTCTCTTGAGGCTAATGACCACTAACGTGAGGTGACTTCAGAACCCTGCAGTGGCCCGGTACCGCCACGGTAGCTCGGTCCAGTATTTATACAGTCAGTGATGTGGATCAGGATCCGTCTGCTCAGACACAACAGATCTGACTATTGGTGCCTGACTGAGTTTTTTACACAATTATAACGATGGATCTAAACTTGCGTTAGCTCAGTCAGCCACCGTTCACTCCTGCTCACACCTGAGCTCCTGCCGTCTCTTTGGCTGCAGATCCTGTTGGTTGCGTGAGATATTTCACAACACTGATTTTTCTAAAGAGAAGTGAAGCCCGTCTGCAGCGCTGAACGCCTCCTGCCGACTCTCTGAGGCCTTTTCTCTGCTCGTCCATCTCAGCTGATCAGTCAGGAGGACAGAGGAGCTGAGGCTCGTCCTCCTGCTGCAGACGAGACGAGAGGCTTCAACGCTGCAGCGCTCTGCTTCCTCCTCTGACTGCTGGCTGAGGCTTCAGATCTCTGTCGATCATTTTCAAAGGCTGTAGAGCTTCTGATTCACGGATAGTTTTCTCCTTCGTCTTCGTGTTTTGGCTCCGTTCATCCTTCATACCTGCTCTTTCTTGTGGGATTCATTAAAGATCTGTTCTTCGGTCCTGTTAGTTTCTCCGGACAAATTACTGAGCTCGACTTGTTTTAACTTCACCTCAGTCTGTCTTCTTCCTCTTTACTTTTTATTCTGCTGCATTTCCTTCCTGAGCTTCTTGTCTTTGGTTTTTTCTGTTAAAGCACTTCGTAAACTGTGTTTTTAAAGGTGCTCTATAAATAAAGATTTTATTATCAGTATTATTTGTAATATTATCATTATTATTATTATTATTATTATTATTATTATTATTATTATCATTATTATTTATTTCAGTTCTACACTGATGATCAGATAATCCCGCTGATTTAAAGACTTTAAAGACCGTCTCTGGCAGAGAAGGGGGAAAAATAGTGAAACAATGTTTAAACGAAAGTGATTGTAAATTTGATAAAACTTGCAAAATCTTCTCTGTTTTAATGACGTAAGTTGACTTGAGACTCAGAAGTTGAAGACTTGAGAACTGAGACAAGATGACTCGACTGACTCGTCTGATTTCATTTTATGTTTTCAGTTTAGTTTTTTTCAGTCCGACTGCTTTTTAAAAGCGATGAGAGGAAAAACGTTTTGAATGAGCAGAAGTTAAAAATAACTTCTGCAGGAAGGACTCGACTCGACTCGACTCGACTCGACGAGCCGAAAGGAAAATAACTTGGCTCTTGGCTGAGACTTGGCTGAATGACCCGAGTCACCTGTCCCCACCAGGTGTGACGTGTGTTTTGTGTCTTACCTGCTCTCGGCGGGCTGCTGTGCAGGCAGTTCGGAGAGACGACGCTCGTGTGTATGGAGGTGGAGGCGTGGTTACTGAGGTCCATCACCGTGGGCGCGGGTGTGGGCGGGGCTTGAGGCATCATTGGCGGTTGGCATGGTGGAGCGTGCGGTTGGTGCTGGCTGTGGTGGTGGTGATGGTGGTGGGAGGGGCTGGAGGGGATACCGTTCTCGGACAGGAACTCCTCCAGGTCCATGTACTCGAGCTGGAAGGTGTCTCCGTCGTAGGGCAGGGTCTTGTCCCACAGCGTGGGGCCCAGGAAGGCCGACTGGGGGGCGCTGCGCTCCTCATCCAGGTTCTTCTCCTTCTGCTCCTTGCTGAAAGCTGTGGAGGAGGACAGAGAGAATCAGTCAGTGCGATCAACGTGACACGAGTCTCCAGGACACGTTGTAGTTTCTGACCACAGGTGGCTCTATGAAGTAGCTGAGCGTGTTAGCATCGCTGCTATCATGCAGATAATCACTACACATCCAACCACCGCACTTCCCCCGAGTGTGATCCGACTGAGCTCAAGTTAAAGAAGCGCTGTCGTTCAATTTCGAGTCTTAATTAAAATCGATCGGACTGAGCAATTTCATCATTAAAATCAAAAGTAGGATCGATTCTCCACCTCGCTCTCCCTCTGCCCCCGCGACTCCTGGAGTCCTGGAGGAGAAAACACTTCAAAGAGGACACAGCTAGCTTAGCGTTAGCATGCAGCTAGCTCAGCGCTCTCCTGTGTGATGAAGGCGATCAGCTGACTGGTACATGTCAGGGCTCACTCTGGACCGATCTGATAAACTGAACTTTGTAACAAACTGTCTGTTTTTCCTGTTGAATCCCTGAACGCTGCTGTTTGGAATCTGTTACGTTGAACTTGTCGAACCCTAACCTGCAATAAGACACCAAGACAAAGCCGAGCTGTTGCTATCTTTGTAAAGAAGATCTGTTGATCTGTTCTGATCCAGATGTGAGAGATGTCATGACTGGAACAAAAGGGAAACTCAAGAAGTCTCAAGTGAGATGTTCATCTTTCAGCTCACCAGAGGGCGAGTGACCAGAACCAGTGACCGGTCCAGATTTCTGTTTTCCAGTCTCGGGGAGATCAATCTGAGAACTTTTAACGTGTCAGCGACGCTTCAGACTGAAACATTTTGATCTCAAAGATGATGTCACAACTTTTATGTCCTCAGACTACAATCAACACTCGTCATGGGTCCTGAACAACATTTCCAGGAGCAGCGGACCTCTATCAGCTCCAAACACTGACCTCTGACCTCGCCATCAACAGATGGATCCATCCCACAGGAATCAATACAGTTCTCACCATTTATTATGATTGGTTCAGACAGCTTCTGTGACACCTTTCTGTTTGCATTTGTGGTGTCAAAACAACCGATCGTCAGTGTGACGAGTCGGCCGGAGACTTTAATCTGTGAGTCTTTCTACAAACTGGACTTTAAACAACTTCAACAAATCGTCCACGAGCTTGTACAGACAACAAAGACGGACTCATTATTCACGTTACACCCGCTCACACACGCTCAACAAATTCAATAAGACGTGTAAATTACAAGAAAACATTCGTAGAGCACCTTTAAAGGAACATTACGTAGTTTGGGGGAAGAAGACAAAGATCTTTATCGGCTGATTTTAACAAACTGAATAATCAAGCTGACATTAAAGGACAACACAGCTTACACTGTTTTACTTTGTTTATATGTGGCGGACCCTGCCACCTTTCTAGCTCCAAACAGTGTTCTGGGACCTTATTGTCCTCTGAGAACAGCTCGATTATTCACCGATGGAAACCAAACACACATCTCAGTTTGAGTTTCTTCAGTGCTGCTTCAAGAGTCCAGATAAACTCAGACTGAGGCCAGAATCTGAATCTGAACACGTTCTGCTGTCTTAAACACTGACTGCAGACAGACAGGTGGACACAGACAGACAGGAGGACAGGGACCGACAGGTGGACACAGACAGGTGGACAGGGACAGACAGGAGGACACAGACAGACAGGAGGACACAGACAGGAGGACACAGACAGGTGGACACCGACAGGTGGACAGAGACAGACAGGTGGACCGGGACAGACAGGAGGACAGGGACAGACAGGAGGACACAGACAGGTGGACAGGGACAGACAGGTGGACAGGGACAGACAGGTGGACAGGGACAGACAGGTGGACACAGACAGGTGGACACAGACAGAAGGACACAGACAGGTGGACAGGGACAGACAGGTGGACACAGACAGGTGGACAGGGACAGACAGGTGGACACAGACAGGAGGACACAGACAGGAGGACAGGGACAGACAGGTGGACACAGACAGGTGGACAGGGACAGACAGGAGGACACAGACAGGGAGGACAGGGACAGACAGGAGGACAGAGACAGACAGGAGGACACAGACAGGTGGACGGGGACAGACAGGTGGACCGGGACAGACAGGAGGACAGAGACAGACAGGAGGACCGGGACAGACAGGAGGATACAGACAGACAGGTGGACCGGGACAGACAGGTGGACAGGGACAGACAGGAGGACAGAGACAGACAGGTGGACCGGGACAGACAGGAGGACACAGACAGGTGGACCGGGACAGACAGGAGGACAGAGACAGACAGGTGGACACAGACAGGTGAACCGGGACAGACAGGTGGACCGGGACAGACAGGAGGACACAGACAGGTGGACACAGACAGGAGGACCGGGACAGACAGGTGGACCGGGACAGCACCGGGCAGGTGTCGCGCTGTGACGCAGCTGCTCCGCCTCACCTTCATGCTGCAGCGGCAGCTTCATCGGGTTCTCCAGCAGAGACTTGAGGACTCCGTGCGTGGCCGGAGGCAGAAAGTTCGGGTTCAGCTGGACGGGATGTCGGGACATTTTGTCCATCGCGCGTCCTGGCAGCGGCAGCCTGAGGTCCAAACGAACCGAGAGGTAAAGACAAACCCGGCAGCAGCAGGAAGAGACAGAGACAGAGAGACAGAGAGTCCTCTGCGGGCTACATGAAGACAAACTGTCCGATAAAATAAACCCCGCAGAATTAAAAAGCTGCGGTGGAAACTCGAATCTGTGCGGGACGTGTTGTTAGCGCGTGCGGCGGTGCCTGACCGGGCTGCGGGAGGCGCGCGGACCGTTCCAGTGTGTGAGGAGCGCTGACGTCACACCGCGAGCCACACACCCTCCTCTCTCTCTCTCTCTCTCTCTCTCTCTCTCTCTCTCTCTCTCTCTCTCTCTCTCTCTCTCTCTCTCTCTCTCTCTCTCTCTCTCTCTCTGTATCACTGTTAATGTATTGATCAACTGATTGATCGATTGTTTATTTTGAACATGTGCATAAAAACAAATGACAGACAAGAATAAAAGTTCCAAAACAAATAAGAAAAAAAAAAAAAATATATTATATATAAGAATAAACTTAAACTATTTTTCATTATAATTCAAAGTTTGTTCCTTTATTTTATATGATTATTAAATAACACACACACACACACACACACACACACACACACACACACACACACACACACACACACACCAGCCAGCAGAGAGGAATGCTGTGTCACATGAGTGGGCCGGCCTGACCTACTTTTAACCAATGAGAGACCACCATGTCCTGATCCCTCCCCCCTGCTCCCCCCTGCAGCCCGCACATTGAAGCTCATGTGCTCCAGACAGAGAGAAAACAAATGAACAAGGGGGGAGGAGAGGAGGAAACAGGAGAGGAGAGGAGAGGAGAGGAGGAAACAAGAGAGGAGAGGAGAGGAGAGGAGAGGAGGAAACAGGAGAGGAGAGGAGAGGAGGAAACAAGAGAGGAGAGGAGAGGAGGAAACAAGAGAGGAGAGGAGAGGAAACAGGAGAGGAGAGGAGAGGAGAGGAGGAAACAGGAGAGGAGAGGAGGAAACGAGAGGAGAGGAGAGGAGGAGAGGAGAGGAGGAAACAGGAGAGGAGAGGAGAGGAGAGAAGGAGAGGAGGAAACAGGAGAGGAGAGGAGAGGAGGAAACAAGAGAGGAGAGGAGAGGAAACGAGAGGAGAGGAGGAAACAAGAAAGGAGAGGAGGAAACAAGAGAGGAGAGGAGGAAACAAGAGAGGAGGAAACAAGAGAGGAGAGGAGAGAAGGAGAGGAGGAAACAGGAGAGGAGAGGAGAAGAGGAAACAAGAGAGGAGAGGAGAGGAGAGAAGGAGAGGAGGAAACAGGAGAGGAGAGGAGAAGAGGAAACAAGAGAGGAGAGGAGAGGAGAGGAGGAAACAAGAGAGGAGAGGAGAGGAGGAAACAGGAGAGGAGAGGAGAGGAGGAAACAAGAGAGGAGAGGAGAGAGGAGAGGAGGAAACAAGAGAGGAGAGGAGAGGAGAGGAGGAAACAGGAGAGGAGAGGAGAAGAGGAAACAAGAGAGGAGAGGAGAGGAGAGGAGGAAACAAGAGAGGAGAGGAGAGGAGAGGAGAGGAGAACAAGAGAGGAGAGGAGAGGAGAGGAGAGGAGGAAACAAGAGAGGAGAGGAGAGGAGGAAACAAGAGAGGAGAAGAGGAGAGGAGGAAACAGGAGAGGAGAGGAGAAGAGGAAACGAGAGAGAGGAGAGGAGAGGAGAGGAGGAAACAAGAGAGGAGAGGAGAGGAGAGGAGAGGAGAGGAGAGGAGGAAACAAGAGAGGAGAGGAGGAAACAAGAGAGGAGAGGAGAGGAGGAAACAGGAGAGGAGAGGAGGAGAGAGGAGGAAACAGAGAGAGGAGAGGAGGAAACAGGAGAGGAGAGGAGGAGAGGAGAGAGGAGGAGAGGAGAGGAGAGGAGAGGAGGAAACAAGAGAGGAGAGGAGAAGAGAGGAGAGGAGCAGGAGGAAACAAGAGAGGAGAGGAGGAGAGGAGAGGAGAGGAGGAAACAAGAGAGGAGAGGAGGAGAGGAGAGGAGAGGAGGAAACAAGAGAGGAGAGGCAGGAGAGGAGAGGAGAGGAGGAAACAAGAGAGGAGAGGAGAGGAGAGGAGGAAACAAGAGAGGAGAGGAGAGGAGAGGAGAGGAGGAAACAAGAGAGGAGAGGAGAGGAGAGGAGGAAACAGGAGAGGAGAGGAGGAGAGGAGAGGAGAGGAGAGGAGGAAACAAGAGAGAGGAGAGGAGAGGAGAGGAGGAAACAGGAGAGGAGAGGAGAGGAGAGGAGTGAACAATAAAGAAGATGAGGAAGAAGAAACAGCACCAGTAACAGCTGAAGTTCTGCAGTGAAGTCGAGCTGAGGCCGGCTGGATGAAGGTGACACAGCCGGACGGAGAAGGAGCCTCGACAAATCCTTATCGGCCTCGCTCTCATTAAAACCTCCTTGGCAACAGCGGTTGCTAAAGCACATCGATGTTGTGACGACCTGCCAGAGAGGAAAGTAGGACAGACGGCCGCTCTGCTGCTTCAGAGCCGTGACCGGGCCAAACACGGCCGTGACTCATCCGTCCAGCCCGCTAATCACCTGGTGTCATCACCTGAAGTGCATCGATCACTATCTGCCTGCCCTCACATTAATAACAACACCTGTTAAACACACCTGCTGCTGCAGACTCAGCTCTGCTCTGCATCTAATGGACAACTGAGTCTGACTTTTTACGATCTGAAACTTTATTTGTGTAGCACTCACATTAACAAGGTTAGAAGAGCAAACACAGACATGAGAAGAGGTTTAGACGCTGCCTGTCGTCAGGATCGTTCCAGTCTCCAGGCCGGAGCTGGAACAGCCAGTAGAGCTGCGTCCCATCGTCTCAGAGAGCCGGGGAGGGTCGATGGACGCTCTGGAGCGAGGCCATCTAATGCTTTAAAAGTGATCCATAACATTTTTGAATCAATAGGCAATAAAACGGGCGGGTCGGCTCACACTGGAGCCGGGTGGTCATGTTTCTGTTGTCGGTGGCGAGAACAGCAGCATGAAGTCCGTTACAGGAGTCCGGACGCGAACAAATAAAAGCTTCTGTCATCGTTTTTAATTCTTAAAAGATTTGCATCAATCAGCATTTGAATACCGTTTGGCAGGAGATCGTTTTAACTATCAGACCCATGTCACACGGGCCAGAGAGCCCGCTGACACCTGCTGACAGCTGATCTGTCTTCAGTGTGAATGTGTTCAGTCGGGATCTGATCCCGGGTCAGTTAACTCTGCAGCAAGGGAGGATATTTCACTTCACTGCTGGGGAGCTTAAACAGAAAACACTCTCAGGAGCAAGGCGACTCTCCTTCTAGCTCAGTTTATCACAACAAAACCAGACGTTTTCACCGAGAAACTCAGGACATCTGCAGCGACTGGAACACTTTTTCTAACCAAAACCAAATAGCACATTTCTTAAAAGTTAACTTTTGCAAAATATCTTTTTACTACGGTCCACGCGACGCTCCACAGGTGTGTGAGGCGACAGCGCTCAGCTTCTTTGTCTTCATCGCAGATCTACTGATCTGTCATTTTTGTTAGCAGACAAAGAATAAATGTCCCTGTCATGGATGGATGGACGACGTCATGCTCTGATCTAAAAGTGGTTTCAAGGATTCATAGCTGGTTTTCTTGTTGTTCTGTATATATAACACGTCTCTGGGTCAAAGTCTGGCCCACAAAGAATCTTCCTGTGGAACTTCCAGAAGAGTAAATTGGATTTCCCTCCTCAAACGATGGGATTTGTCTCCAGTCTAATTCGTGCTGAGGAGGTAATCGGACCTCAGTTTCACGCGAGCGCGCTGTATCAACACTGTCCTCATGTAATCCCAGTGTGAGCCTCGTGCCCGCCATGGTTTTTAACCATTACATGGCTGAAGTGATGATTTACATAACCAAAGCTGGCCCGAATGAGCTCAGTCAGAGCCACGACCTCCTGGTACCTCTTAAGACTCAACGCAGCTGAGCCAAGACTATTTTCAGACGCAGAAAACAAGACGATTAATTAGAAAATCTCGTCACAAAGAACTTAAAAATAGAAGAGATGTAGCTGGAATAATTTGGGGTTTTTCTGTTAAACTCATCATCAGTGACGCTGTTAAGACGGCCAATCAGAGAGTAGCTGTGATCTGTTTGGGTCGAGCCTTCTAATCCAATCCTGACGGAGCTGTTGATGCAGTCTGTGACCTTTGAATTGTCCAAGATGAATCGAGGAAAAGAGGCTTTGCAGGTTGTGTAACTTGTGTTGGGTTGTGTCAACTGTTCGCGCACGAGCAAAGAGCAGGCCTGCGTGTGTGTGTGTGTGTGTGTGTGTGTGTGTGTGTGTGTGCACCTGACAGCCTCCAACCAGCTATTAATACCTCAACTTCTTTCTGCCAACATTGTTTCCACGGGTGCTTTCAGGTCAGATCAGCTGCTCGTACCAAATGATTTAGTCAGGGAGGCGATGATTTCTCCCCAACACTCTCTGAGGCTTATCATTTGTTTCTCAACTGTGTAAAACTGTGAGAAAGTGGAGCTCAGGTTGCTTTAAGTTCATTCTGATGGAAAGAAGGTCCTGGATGCTCGAGTCCTGTTCCCCCGTCAGTGTCGTAAAGAGGAACCAAAATTCACACGAGGGGAATATCATCGTAGAATATCACTTTGGTAAAAGTCACACACACTCATACTTGAGTACAAGTCTTTCCACATGGTGTGGCGGAGCACAGCGCTGTGCCGTGAAGCAAACCCAGGTGTGTGCTGGGAATTCGTTCCTGCCACAAGTAACGAATGAGACTTTAATCGACTGGATCCTTTGTGCTTCACGCTCACTTCCTCATACGGAGGCAGAATCTATGTCCTAAAGAACCCTTTAAACGCCTCCAGGGAACAAAGCTTAAAGGAGTCTGAGGTGATCAGATACCAGGTGTGTGGCGGCTGTGTGAAGGTGAGCCCTGACATTTAGTCTCGACCTTTCCTCCGCCTCGGAAGCCACTGATCCAGTTTATCACCATGATTCTGATCAAAAGGTCATCAAGCGATTCTTTGTGTCGGCGCTGATGAAGCTCCGTCACCTGAACGCCACAGAGCGCTCTGTGTTGTGTGTGTGACAGCTGCTGTAGCTCACCTGGACGCCACAGAGCGCTCTGTGTTGTGTGTGTGACAGCTGCTGTAGCTCACCTGGACGCCACTATTTCAACAGACTGTATGAAGCTGACCTGGACTCACAGAAGGTCTGTGAACATTTATTTTGCATATTAGCTGAGCAGCATGAAGTTACGACTCATCCAAGCTCTCACAGACCACATCAGCTGGAAAGACACAGACATGTCTTTTCACAAAAGACCAAGCTGTCTTAACTTTGGTCCCTCATTGTTTTCAGGTTGCAAGTTAAGGACTGAAAACTATTCAATTCAAACTGACACCAGTCTGTGATAGTGTGCAGGAATAATCTTCACTACGAACGTGAACCAGCAGCCGTCATCAGAAACAGTGAAACAAAGCCACATGGCCGTGCATCCAGGTTTGTGTTCAGGTGTGTGTGTGTGTGTGTGTGTGTGTGTGTGTGTCGTGTCATTAGTGTTTCCGTGCACGGCAGATATTTATAGCTTCACTTGCTAGTGAGAAGGGAAATCAATACTGGGAGCCGCGGGCAGGAAGAATATTGGCTCGGCCCTTCCAGCCCTCGCACACACACTATAAATACTACCATTCACATCACACACACACCGACACACACACACACACACACACACTCCAACTCTACACACCAGCTTGTAATAAATGATTCCCCTGGATGACCTCCTCAGCCGAAGCCAAACAGAGGAATAATGTTTTTATTACAGTCTTTCATTTTGTTCTTTGCGTCAGCAGAGGAGCACAGCGGAGGAGAGTCGCTTCAGAACCCCTCGACGAGCGGAAAGACTGCGAAACAGCTGATCGATCCTGGTGACATAACACATGTTCCAGTCCAACAACACCTCTGATACGTGGTACTGTACGACTCCAGTCCGACCATCACAGGGGTTTATTATCTTGTTACGTGTCTGACTCTGAACTCACGCTCTCAAAGCGTCCACAGCTGTGATGGAGGTCATCTATGATTGGACGGGTAAAAAGTTCTGACACCACAGGACATCAGAGGAAACTCTTGGTGGAAAGATAACGGGCCGAGGAAGACCGGACTACTGTTTGGTGAAAAGCGCTGCGTTGTCTTTGTGTTGTCTTTTGTGTCTGCTGCCACAGACAGGTGTGAGACCCAGCAGGCCCAGGTGTTTAAATAGTGTTGAAAAATGATGTGTAATTTGACACTTCACCTGTAGCAGCTGCACATTTACATGTGTTTACTGCGTCTGGTGTGTTTGAGAACAACTGTTTTGTTTTTTCCATATTGTTCATGATTTCAGTGAATATGTTGAAGACTTTTATATATTCACTTCCTGTATCAGAGTCGTTCCCACTTATTATATTTTGTTTTGTTAATACTTTTGCATTTTTATTCTTAAGGTTAGAAGCTCAAACAGAGAATCATGCTCACCAGTTTTTAAATACCACATGTTATAATCTTAAGACGACATGTTTTCCAGCAGCTGTTCTAGCTGTTGTATTAAGCCGTTGCAGCTTCAGAGAACCTCCTCGTCTTCTCCTCTCGTCTCCGGAGCCGCTGCAGGGAGGAAAAACACATCTTGTTAGTTTGGACAAGCTTGTGGCAGCAAACGTCGGCTCCATTGTGGCCCCGGAGAACAATTCAGAGGCAGGAATGTGGACCTTCTCAGAATAGCTTCATCCCCTAAGAAGGTCTTCCTGTCGCTGGGAATAAAAACACAGCGGCCGCTCGGTGTGCCAGCCGCCAGGCTGCCGACCGAGAGCCTGAGTGAAGGCTGGAAACTGAGCAGAGACAAAGACTGCAGCCGCTCGGTTCACGTGAACGAGTTCAGACGGACCGAAGAGCTGAAGAAGAGAAACGCTCGAGTCAGAATACAAACATCTCTCAGCGCTGGTTTTAAAACGACCCTTCTGTGATTTGACTCCTGCTGAGAACACGGCGTCTGCAGATTTAGGGAAATTAAATCACTTGAATAAGATTTTACATTTCAGTTCCACAGAAAACAAAGTTGATTGCTTCATATTTTTCCGAGCAACTGCAATAAAACCTGAACACAATCTCTCCATTTTTATCGTCTCAGGCTGAACAGTTGAAACAGTAACATGAGACTGTTAGACTGATATTAATGTTGTGAAAAGGTTGTGGAAACGTTCTCAGTTAGGTTTAGGAAAACATCTCACTTTGGGTCGTTCAGCTTCGTACGTTAAAAACAGCGAGCAGAAAACAGCGAGCAGACAGCAGGAAGCGTTTGAATCACTGATGAGTTTATTCTGAAACATTTCCAATCACGTTCACACCTGAAGGGACGGACGTCTGTACAACCAGGTAACACACCTGGGTCAGAACAGAAAGCCTCATTTAACTTTCATCTGATGTTTCTGCAGAACCGTCCCATCGTTCATGGACACAATCTGAATATCATCATCTTACACTTTTAAAAGCGTTGGTGTCCCCACTAATCTAAGGAAAGGTTGATGCTCTGTGTCTGTTTGGGAAATATGATGCTACAGCTGGTTAGCTTAGCTTAGCATGAAGGCTGGAACAGCTAGCCTGGCTCTGTCTTTGTGTGACAAAATATCCAGCAGCAGCTATAACGCTCGATGACGAACATGTTACTCAATATCTTATATTGATCGTAACGTCTGAGAGTTCAGCAGGGAAACACTGGAAACCTGTGACTCTTTGTATTTTTCATGCCTGCTCCGCGTTTCTGTGACTGAATTAAAACTTCCTTTATGAAGCGAACGCATCAGCAGTCGTAACATTTCACGTCGGTTAAGGTTACAGAAATATTGTGGTTTCAGTTACACGTCAACTAAAGTTACTTCAGACGTGTGCGGTGATGCTGGCACGAGACATAACGGGTCAATTATTGGGTTTTAGAGGTGCTGGTAGGTGGATTCTGAGCCAGGCTAGTTGTTTCCCCCTGTTTCCAGTCTTTATGCTAAGCTAAGCTAATCAGCTGCTGCTGACTGGAGCTTCATGTTTAATGTACAGACACGAGAGTGACGAGGTAACAATGAGCAGATTTCCCAAAATGTCAAACTTTTCTGTGGGTTTGAAGCTTTAACAAACAGCCCAGGTGAGTACAGGTGAGTACAGGTGAGTGCAGGTGAGTGCAGGTGAGTGCAGGTGAGTACAGGTGAGTGCAGGTGAGTACAGGTGAGTGCAGGTGAGTGCAGGTGAGTACAGGTGAGTGCAGGTGAGTACAGGTGAGTGCAGGTGAGTGCAGGTGAGTACAGGTGAGTACAGGTGAGTGCAGGTGAGTGCAGGTGAGTACAGGTGAGTGCAGGTGAGTGCAGGTGAGTACAGGTGAGTACAGGTGAGTGCAGGTGAGTACAGGTGAGGTTACAGTCACAGTAAAGACACTCTGTCGCAGGTCTTCACATCTCCGTCTCGATGGACGGGCTGGGCCTTCGGTCCGTCGCCTCCCCGTCTCCCTCCGGCTCCGAGGTCTGCGGAGGCGGAGAAAGCCCCGGGGCGCCGCTGCCGCTGGTCGCAGGGAGGCTCCATGATGTCGTCTGGGTCATGTGACTGTCATGGGTCAGAACACAAGACAAGACGCTCGCTGAGTGTTATTGATCACCTCACTAACCTCTGAGCTGAGCTCAGGACGTGGCCTCCGATCAGCTGACTGCACTCATGCTTTCAACCAGGATGCTCGTTTCTGTAGTTTAGTGGAACATTCGTGCCTCTCTCTCTGTCTCTCTCTGTCTCTCTCTCTGTGTCTCTCTCTCTCTCTGTATTTCATTGAGTATGAGCTCTTTATTATGTTTCAGCCCTCAAAGAACAATACTGGAGGCGCCTGGCTCTCCTGTTTTAACTTTCTGTCTCCTGTCAGCATCAGGCGTCGTCCATCTTTTGATTCAGGAGACCCTGAAGTGTCAGTCTGACTCATTTAAAGTCTCAGGTTTACATCTACTTTGTCCGAGAATGTATTAATTTAGCAGAATCTTTAAGAAACGTCAGTGAAATGTGTTGTTCTAGACATTATATTATCATCCTCTGTGCTCCTAGATCTCATTGACTGACCGTGTAGGTGCGACCAAAGAAGTGAGAAGTGATTAAATCATAACCAGGAGCTGTTTTGTAGATGAGTCAGTTTTGTTTTACTGAATGTAATGAACTGTGTATTCTGAGGGAATCAGACAGGTGGAAGGTGAGGAGGTTCTGCAGGGAGGAGGAAGTACTTGGTTTGAGGTCTAATGACGTTTTAAATAGAGTAATATTTTAACTTCTGCCCTCCAACACCACAATCATGAGTTCATCTGAAAAACGTCCGACTCTTCTTACTTGATGTAGTATTTCACTCCGTCTGCGGTGTAGGCCTCCTCCCAGCCGTAAGGAAGACCTGCGGAGACGGAAGAATAAAAAGTCATTGAACCCTTCGGTGGATCAGCGTCACTTTTCCACGTCTGTCCTGGTTTGAGACGTTCAGACAGAATCAGGCCAGCAGATCAACACTCTCCTCTCAGATATCCAGTTTCCATCCAGCCCGTTTTCCCTGAGAAGCTCCAGAACTCCACGAGCCGCCGCCGCCGCCCGTCAGCCTGAGACGGATTCTTACTGTAGTTTTCCACTGTATCTCACTGATCTCTCCACTTACTGTACGAGCCGCCGGATGAAAAGTCTCTTAACCCCGTTTCAGTGAACAAAAGGGGGCCAAGTGTCGAATGCTGCCCTGCAGACATGAGCTCGCAAACTGACACCAAACATTTCACACGTCCAGAGAAAAGAGGGATTGTGTGGAGCGCTGTATCAGTGACCGGGGCCCGTTCAGGGTCTGACACGACACATGATGAACAACGTGTTGTAACACGTAAAGAACGGATGCCAGGTAAAATGGTAGAGAGAGAAAACTGATCATCACAGCGCCAGAAGAGCGAAGCCTCTGATCCGACACGACGACTGAGAAACACTGTGTTTCCTGACGCTCTCAGTCAGAAGACTGTTGCTGCTTTTGTAAAATAAAAGTTGCTGAATCTAGTGAGGAAGATATCCTCTATGCTAACGTCGGCATGCTAACATGGCTGAAATGACGCTGACATGCAGATCGTTGTCAGGTTCGATGTGACCGTGTTCATTGTGTTAGCATGCTAACATTCCACAATATCGCCGCAGCGAAGGGCTCACGGTCGACTTTTTATTTGAAATAAGTACAAAAGACATGTGAGTCACAGTTTTGTGCTCTGAATCGCCGCCTGGCTCTCTCTGCCGGGGTCAGACGTATAGATCTGTATTTTTTCCTCATGTAAGACGCTGAAGTCGCGACCTGCTGCCACACGCCTGCTGTTTGGTCCTGTGACGTTGCCTTGTGAGACATCTCTGTCTTTTATTTGAAAGTGAACCTGTTTAGTTGTCAGTGAACACCATCAGACCGACACACGTCCTCAGAACCAAACTGTCTCCACACTCACCTCTGTTACTTTCACACAGACGGAGAGAAACATCGGCGTAAGTGTGAAAGGGCCTCGAGTCCAGCTGAGGCTGACGTGAGTGTCACTGACTCTGTAAGCACTGGCGTGAACACGTCGACCTGATGATGGCGCTAGACGACACGTCAGAGGATCATCAACGTTCTGACAGTTCATCCTGAGGGGAACATGAACGTGTGAAGCACATCCATCACAGAGGCGTCAGGATGTGTCCGTCTGAACCGACTAACCAAGCAGCTGAGTGTCCAGAGTCGAAGCTCTCGTCTGTTTGAACTTCATCTGATATTTGAGGACTGTTTCAGCAGACCTCCTCCACTGACTGCAGCTCAACAAGAAACAGCTCCAGCAGATAAACTGAGCAGATAATCACATCACAGCCAAGACAACAGAGTTTTATGAGCTGCTGGATGAGCTTAATGACGAGTCGTCACGATCGACTCTGCTTCTTAACGATCTTGTAATAATGCATTAAATCTCCCAGGTGATCTCTTCGTCTCTCCTCCTGTTCCTCAGACCTCCTTCAGTCCACGATCACCTTCATGTATCTACACGAGGAAAACAATGTGGTTCTCACCGCTGGAACAAAGACACCTGATCTGAGGCGAGAAGCTGCTTTGTGTGTCTGTGAATGCAAACTGTGAAGCTCTGCGGTAGATTTCACAGACCAGGTTTCACCCGTCAGCCTGAGTGTTGACAGGAGGGCCGAGAGACAAGAGGCAGGTGTCAGGTGGCAGAGACACCACTGTCAAAGAGCAACTTTCCAGTAATGTACAGGTCATCACGGGGCTGTCAAGGTTCCTGGAAAACCTGAAACTCTATCTACCTCGGATGAGCCCACCTGTTTGTTTGGGACCACGTAGCGTACATTTGGACCGGGAGGCCCCTGAAGGCCCTCTGACAGTCTGAAGCACCTCATCCGCCCCGACTGATTCATGTTTCTACTGAACAACAGTCGCTTGTTCTGGTGTTCAACAGCCAATCACAGAGCTGACTGCTGTCTGACTGTGGCTGAGGGACGGTTAGCGATGAGACGCCGTCCTCGAGTGTCCACACGGCCGATCCGATCTGCTGCTGCAGCGCTGAAGGCCACGTCTGCAGCATCCGTCTCCAGGGAAACTACATTCACACCCACAGAGGCTACTTAATTAAAACTCAAGTGTCATTATTGATCCCCAGTTTCTCCTCAACTAATCGTCTCTGCAGCGTCTCCAGCTGGATGAGCTGTTAGAGAGCTGAAGAGGCTCCACAGCCAATCAAAATACAGTATTTTATCCTTTTATTCTTTCATTTCTTCAGTTTGTTGTCATGTCTTCTTAAAAAGAATCCCTCAGCATCAGACAGGACGTGAATATCTGAGTGTGAGCGATGTCTCTCTGTGAAGTACATTAAAGGAAAAGTTCACCCCAAATCAGAAATACATGTTTTTCCTTACCTGTGTTGCTATTTATCCATCTAGATTAACAGAGGAGGCAACAGTCCTCACGTCCTGTCCTCCAGGAGACGTTCAGGTACCGATTACTTCAGTTACTGACTCAGCTTGTTTACTCCAGTAAAGTAATCGAGTACAGGCTCTGACATGTCCTCAGAGTCTCAGAGTAAAAAGTCTCCCTCTGAAGGACATCTGTGGTCAAAGCTAACTGAAGCTCACGTCATATTAATATAACTCAAAGACTATTAAAGTTAAAGGTAGAATCAGCAGGATTTGTCCCAGCTGTTCCTGAACGCACCACAAAGACAGCTGATTGTTGAGTCTCATTCCCAGGACGTCACATAGACACATGTTGGGTTGTAAAGCGTCCCGAGCAGCAACAAAGAGAGAAAATCAGAAACTCTCTGCAGATACGAGACACTAACACGCCTTTTCTCCACATTCCAGCCTCCCTCTCTGTCTGTTCACAGCTTCTTACGGCTTTTACGTCTTTGTCTCGTCTCGCTGCGTCTGCCGTGCGTGATGCGCTCTGATAGGTCGACATCAGTCTGCTGATGCTGGGAAATAACAATAATCCATAATTCAGCTCAGATGCATCAAACTAAAGTAACGAGGCTGTTCTGAAGCTGTGAGGAGGAGAAAGTTCAGATGTTTGTGTTCAGATGTAGAGAGGAGAAGACACAGAGACACTCAGGGACAGAGACATGAGAAGAACCGGAGTCTGGTGAGTGCTGAGTTGAGTGAGAGCTGACCTGAACCAAACACAGACACCTTGGTAGCATCGTTGCTCAGTTACAGCTAACGTACAGCAATGAGGTGTGAGGAGAACACGACATTAAACAGCCTCCACTGCTGGTGAAACTCTGACGTGACTCAGACGAGGTAACGTTTGAAAGTTTCCTCCACGTTACGTTTCGTCTCGTTCTCTGACTCTCTCCTGAAGTTACAGTCCAGTTAAAGTTGAGGAAACTGAACGTTGCTGGAAACATTTGAGATAATGTGAGAACAAAACTCAGCGACATACAGAACAAAGGTCGAGTCGTGTTTAGACAGTTTAATGCAGAATTGTAACGTGTTTAATCTTTAATACGATGAACTAACATGAATCAGACTCAGAACTTCTCCTGACAACAATCTTTCCTCTCTGCAGTGAAGGACGCAGCATCACACACACACACACAGATGGATTAACATCACACACACATCCAGCGTATGATGAAAACGTGATGATCTCCATCTGCAGGACACACACACACACACACACACACACACACACACACACACAGGCTCTCTGCGTGAACTTCCCTTCCCTCCGTCAGGCCTGATTTAACTCCATCACTTCACCTCGATCGCTCCGTCTCAGTGCTCATGTAAGAAACAGACCAGCCTGTGTTGGAAGCTTTCAGAAAGTCTCTGTGGTCGTCACCACATGTTTGTGTGGACTGTTCCTTTAAAGTGACACGGCTCCTCATGAAGGAGCAACACGTTCGTCTGCCTCACAGAGGTGTAGTTTGATGTGTGTGAAGGTCCAGACAGGAGGACGTCGTGCTTTTGTCTGGGACTGCTTTCAGCGGCGTATTAATCCACATGTGGCGCTCTAACTGTGTGGCTCACGGAGTGCAAGAAGACATTTCACTATATGTCCTGTTAGGAGACACGTTCGCTGCTGTTTTCAGTCTGAACACGAAGTTTAATCAAAACTTTGGATGACAAAGAGAGAAAATCAGAAACTCTCTGCAGATACGAGACACTGACACGCCTTTTCTCCACATTCTGCCGTGATGCGCTCTGATAGGTCGACATCGGTCTGCTGATGCTGGGAAGGCGGCGTGATGACGCCAAATAACAATAATCCATAATTCACCTCAGATGCATCGAACTGAAGTAACGAGGTTGATCTCAAATGTCAATCAAATCTCAATGTGTGTCTTTATGAACCAGGTGTAGGTGGTTGCAGTTGTCATGGCAACAGAGACACAAAGACACCTGCCCGGCTGCATCCCAGCGTGAGACAAACGTCTTAATGTGACTCACTGTGGTGGAGAACAGACGACCGGACACTTTATAGGAATAATCTACATCAGATTACCATCTTTCTGTCGATTCATCTCATCCGTCGACACATTACATTCTGACATTATGTCTTTAATACTTGATTTCACTCGTGATCTTTCCTCGCCTTGTTTTTTATTGTTATTAATCAACGTCCAGTCACACACAGATGATATTCTACATTTTACAACCTGGGATTATTCGACAGTCAGACAAAAATGGGATTACAGCGTTGTGTGTTGTTTGTTCTTTCTCGTTCTCATCGAGTTGAATCATATTTTCTCGCCTCTCTTCATGTAAATGTCTGTTTTACGTTAAGTTTTCTAAATAACTCACCAAGAACTTTTGAGTTAAATGAAATGTCGTACATTTAACTTCACTGATTTAAGGGAGTTTAAGGTAAATGACAGATGTAATGTGACTTTCTTTGTGCTGATGTTTGGTGTGTTCGTGTTTGACTGCACTGAAGATGATCTGGGTTGAAGCTCTGTTGGGTCTCAGCTGAGCCGTTTCCACACAGAGCACAGACCATGAAGATCCGTTAAAGGTCGGAGGGTTTAAGAAGTTATTTCTACTTGTCTCTAAATGTTATGAGCGGTGAGTCACTCGTAACGAGTTGGAAGTGGAAGCTGTCTTTGTCTGATTGTGTAACTTCAACCAGCAGCAGGCTGAAGAGAAACCTGAGACCCAGACAGCGTTCATTAGCCTTAAAATGTGTTTTGGTGTGTGTGTGTGTGTGTGTGTGTGTGTGTGTGTGTGTGGTCGCCGAGTTTGACTGCAAGTGATGGGAGAGGGAGAGAGACGGTCGCCATGGTAACAGTGTCCAAGTGAATGGACCGGATGTGTCTGAAACTGATCGGTCTGAGCCAACCTGATTTTTACATCATGCAATCTGTCGTGTAAAGTGTGTGTGTGTGTGTGTGTGTGTGTGTGTGTGTGTGTGTGTGTGTGGCCATGAATGCAGAAGACAAAGGTCCCTGCAGTTACAGGCGTTACGTTTCCAGGGCAACGAGGGCTGCGATGAAGACGAGCCACAGGTGACTGTAACACACACAGACACACACACACACAGCAGACTCACACAAAGTTGTGAGACCTGGATCAGACTGACCTACTTTCTCCGTGCCGCTCGGTTTTGTTCCGCCTCCTCGGTTACCTCTAACTGGACGCTGCGGACGATGGAGGACGTCTGTGATCCTGAATCTCGGCTGTTAATTATGTAACTGCGCCCACGTCCTCCCACTGACGGAGGGAAATTAGGTGACTGTGTCAAAAACCCACATCCTGCCTGCTGGACCAACACAAACGGTCGGACAGCCTTCGATGCCACATAAGAATTATAATCTGTGATATGTTACCGGCACAAATCAACTGGGATGCTCCGGCTGCCTGTTTCAGCTGATCTATGTTGTGAACAGCACTTAAAGTCTGTTCTGTTAAAGTGCGTCTGTTTGAGCTTAGTCGTGTTAGTTGATGCATAAAAATGTCAATCTGTCAGCGTCCTGTGGTCACACGGAGACGAGGGCGGATATCTACCAGCTGTTATCCTCACTGTATGTAGGAAACGGTGGCTTCTGTTAAACTCTGCCACATAATGAAAGATAAATGACGTCAGGGTTGTGACAGCAGGTTAAACTCCCTCAGTCTCACCCTCTGAACCACCTACTAAGTGCCTTCCTGCAAAACCACAGATGAGTTAAAACTTTACTCTCCTCGAGACCCAACTGCCAAAACTGTTTAGGCACAAGATACACTTGGTTAGTTTGGTTTAAAGTACTCGTTTTGGTCGCCACAACCATGGTTGAACATGTCGCGAGGTCTCGTAAAGGACACCTGGTTTTATTGCCAGAATCACAGCTGGAAACTGTCCCGAGGTCTCCTTTAAAATATCCAGCGGTGTCATGTTTTCAATAAAAACAACCTGTTAACTCAAACTGCCTCGCTGGCAGCTCTGTCGTACGTAACTCCACAGCCGTATGACATGTCGTCTATGACAAGTCGGTGGGAGCATATCTGTGGTTTGCAGACACGTTATCTGCTAACCTTTCGTCCTGGCGACTGGGCTGACCGATCACCAACCAGCTGATCCAGTTCGGTCTTCACACGGCTGGTCTTCTCTACAAAGAACAACTCGTGATGAGTGTGGAGTTTGTTTCAGAATATTTACTCAGAAAAAGAGAAAGGACAAACAGCAAATAACTCCAAACATGATAAAAGCGTCTAAAGCGTCCCATCAGGCTGGAACTGTCCACTGATCCTTGCTGCTCTGTTTTCCCGTGTGAATGTCGCGGCTCTGTTCGGCGCCTCCCTGCGTCCGTCCTGACCTCCAGCCGGCAGGCGAGCGAGCTGTTCTCTCCCGTATTGTTCGGTGATGCTGCTAGGCTTCGTTTTGCTTGTTGCTAATCTACTTCACGAACACGAGCGTTCAGCCGCTCGGACACAAAGCTACACATCGATTAAACAACAGTGAGACGGACAGAAAGCTACAGAAAGTTGTCTTCTAGCTGTGTTAAGTCACTCCGGGACAGAGTGTTAGCTACAGTAAATGGCAACCATATGATATACGTTGTATGTTGTTTTATATTGCTTGTTAAATGAAGGTAATCACTGATGCTAAGGAGACAGAGGTGAGGTGAAACCTACAGGACCACACCAACGCTTTGGGAGTTTTGCCCGTTGATCACTGGTGACATGACTGCTGTTCTGGCTCTACAGCTGAGGTTCTGGTGCCTTTTAGCCTTAAACATCGGGGCTGACATCCCATCTGACTGGCTTTGTTCAAAATATGAATTTAAAACTTCTTTTGTTGACTTCAGGGGGAGAAAACAAGCTGAACTCATGACATTTTTAAACTTAAACTGATGGGCTAGCGAGCTTGTTCAGAGGAAGTGACACCGCTAACTGTGTGATGTAATAATGTGATGTAGCGGCTAGTTTGCAAGCCACTGTAGGTGGTAAGCTAACTGCTAACATGCCAGCCTGCAACAACAGACATCTGTTTTAGTGTTGTTTTAAGAGGAGAGTCGGTGCAGATCCAAACACCTCGACTCTCATCAGGTTCTGATCCGGAGCCGTTTACCGACGGGAGCAGAGCTCAGAGATTACTTTTGAACTTCTGGGATTAAAAGTGGATTTATCTTCACTCCTGTGTATCGACTTCAACGCTACGTTACGTTACAGAGAGGAGAGGGGAAAAGAACCAGAACCAGAGTCCATGCTGAGTGCTGACTTCACTCAGAGGCTGACCCTCGGTGTGTCTCGCGATCTTACGGCTAATTTACAGTAAAGTAATCTGGCTGTTTAAAGCCAGTAAACAGAAATTATTCTGTGGTCAAACTTGACTCAGGCAACGTTGACAGACGAGGTCATGTCTCAAAGGTTTCGTCACGTTATGTTTCATCTCGCTCTGATTCTCTCCTGAAGTTACAGCAACAGGTGATTAAATGAAAACGCACTGTTACCTTGAGGAAACTTTCTCTGTTTGAACATTGTTGAAAACATTTGGGATAATTTAAGAACATTGGAAGCAGCTGGAAATTTGCTTTCTCGTCTCCATTATTCTGTCAGTCGCTGCAGAGGATGAGTCGACAGCACAGCGGACTGCACACAGTGTGGTGTCGGAACCACGCTGGGATCAATAAGAGGAAGAAAAGGTGTGTAACATGTATTTAAATCTGGAGAAACAGGAGATCTGTGGCCCCAGACGACGGGAGAATCAGGAGGGTTGGCGAGTATGGGGATAAAAGGTCAGAGCTGCTATTGGTCAGAAATACCTCAACATACAGTAAAGCAGACAGTTTGGGTTCCACCTGGAAATAATAAGGTGACCAATGGGCAAACCTTTAAACGTTGGTGTCGTCCATCAACCTTACAGTGGTCTCCGTCCAGTGTGTTAACCTGTACAGAGATGAACTGAAGCGTCCATTCAAGTGCTATGATTAGATCGTACATCTGACGTTGCAGACCTTCTGCACAGAAGCGTTTCTTTTCCACCTGGTTCAGGTTAAAACACTGGAATACAGCCACTGTGCACTGATACATGTGCTGCTTGACAGAAACAGAACAGTGCTTCATGCAGAGTTCAGACAGTGAGTCCGTTGCTAGCAGGTGCTGAGGAGGCGAGGAGCTGTCAGGGAAGAGTTCAGGTTCACAGGCTGGCTTGCTGGTGTCCTGCTGACGTCTCAGAGCCATGCGGACTTTGTTCTCCTACAGTCGGGTCTTCTAGAAGGTCAGCACTGAAACGGGGAGGACAGTTGCTCACAACAGGATCAGCTCGGTGTCGTCCGACGGGAGTCTCATGCGGGGCAGCACAGAAACAGAGAGGAGGAGGAGGACGAGGACATGCAGACCTGCATGCGTGGAGGCGAGCAGAGACACGTGAGATCACTTACAGTCGACCTCCAGGATGGCTCTGACAGTCCGTGTGAGCTCCTTCGCCTCCTGGGCGAGCGTGGCTGAAGTCCAGGGGCTCTTTTTGTAGCGAGGAGGGAGACCTTGAGACGACGCTCCGACTTTAACGTCTCCGGAGCTGCAAAGAGAGAAAAAGTCATCAGTACATAACTACGACTACGAACAGTCACAGGTGGAGCCGCGACTCGTTCTTCACTGCCGGGAGGTTTGACCAAAGAGATAAAGTCCAGACTTCATTCGGCTGCTGATGACTTCCTCTTTACATCTAACCCATGACCTCACTGCGGCTCCAGGTTTATCGAGCCGCCCTTCAAATGATAGCGACATTTTTTACCAAATACCTCGATATCAAGATCGTAGGGACGACTTTTATTATGAGTAGCACGGATAAGTATGACTAAAACAAGTAGAACCGTCTGGTGAGTTCAGAAAATGACATCACGTTACTGTGATGCAACACTCATCATGTCACGATACGACACAGCGCAACCGGCTTTTACGTCTTTGTCTCGTCTCGCTGCGTCTGCCGTGCGTGATGCGCTCTGATAGGTCGACATCAGTCTGCTGATGCTGGGAAATAACAATAATCCATAATTCAGCTCAGATGCATCAAACTAAAGTAACGAGGCTGTTCTGAAGCTGTGAGGAGGAGAAAGTTCAGATGTCACAGAGATACTCAGGTACAGTACAGGTACATGAACAGAACCAGTGTCTCTGCTGAGTCCAGTGAGAGTTGACCTGAACTCGGACACACACCTTGTCGCTCAGTTACAGCTAATGTTAAAAAGTTAAAAACACACAAACAACCATCACTGCTGAAGAAAATCTGACGAGCTCATGTTTCGTCTCGTTCTCAGACTTCTGACTCTCCTCCGACCAAACGCACCGTCACCTCGAGGGAACTGGAGGATTTCTCTGTTTGAACGTTGCTGAAACATTCGGGGTAATGTACTCAGCAACATACAGAACAAAGGCTGCGTGGTTTTTAGACATATTCAGTCGTGTAAGCACTGAAACGTTATCAGGTTGTCAGAGGAAACAAATCTTTTGGGCCTTTTTCAGATGGACGTTGTTTCTGTGTTGAGCTGAAGAGCTTCCAGAAACACACAGACACATTTCCACCAGCTGTCCTCTCGGCTCTTCAGTGGTCTGAGCAGCGACCCGACACGTCTGCGTGCACTGAAAGCTTTAGAGAGCTGGAGTGAAGCTGATTTGTCTGATTCAGCCTGATGAGTGAACTCACACCTCCAGTGGTCTGAAGGATCGAGTGAAGCTGCTGAAGCGACCGCGTCGCCATGGCTGCAGCCGTTATCCAGAGACGCGAGTCCGTCGGTAAACACAGACGGGATGAACGCAGCCTTCACCGCAGCTTCCTGGGTCATTCCATGAAATCGGTGCCTTTTGTGTCCCCAAGAAATTATCAGTCATAAAATTACAGTAACAACAAACAAAAATGTAATTTGAAAATATAACATTACCATGTCTTCTCTCCTCAATAAAACATCAAATTAAAATCAATTAAATATTATTTTAAATAATAAAAATGATCTTTAAGCTGATGAGGGTGAGGTTTTTGGCCTGTCCCTCACTGTTGTTGTTGTACGTCAGCAGGACTTTTAATTTGTAAAATGTTGGCAAAATGTTAAAATGTTCACATTTACATATTGTTTTAAGTATGATCTTATTGTGAAACAGTGTTTTTGGTAAAAATATATATTAATTGTAATAAATATTTACCAATTTATCGGTGTCCCCTAATTTTATGTCAACCCTGTTACCCTAACCAAAAAACCCTATCAAAATAATGGTACATTCCAGATTTGACATGATTTACAGGAGGTTGCATCATCTCTGAACCAGGATGCTAACAGCTCAGTGACAAGTAAGTTTTGCTCATCTCTGATGTGCTATTTTTGATGTTTTTTCAAGGTTGAACCAGGGGGACAAGCATACAACGTCAACCCTGTTACCATTTTTTAACATATAAATCCAAACAATTATTTATTTCTCATAATATAATCAATATGTACATGTAATTTCCTTTCAAAGTACATAGCATGTGCTTTAGCTAACATTTGTTTTAGCTAGCAATGGGCAAATTAGCTTGAAATGGTCAACCCTGTTACTGTCAACCCTGTTACCTTTCCAGTAACAGGACTTGACTAAAACAGTTATAAAATATGAAATTCCATAGCTCAGATGGCACAATATCATTTCTTGTCATTTTAAACTGTCTTTAATTCCTGGCTACTGAAAAAATAGCAATTAAATATAATTTAAATTTTAACTTTTCAAAGTTGAAAAGGCACCGATTTCATGGAATGACCCTCCTGTCGTCTCACAGCTCGTACAAACTTATGACATTTATGTCTTTTCTCTGAGCGGTGTTCGTTAGCACAGCTGAAGTCAGGACGGCTAATGGCTTTAATGAGAGGGATATTCAGCGGCACCCAGAAGCTCATTAACCGGACTGAATGGGCTGATCAGAGCCATTTCTTATCATAACAAAGCAGGACGACGCCTCGTGTCCGCCGCTCTCAACACGACCTACTTTCACTCCTACAAGTGGCCTAGAAACAGGAGGACAGGTGAATAAAGAGCAAAAACATGAGCAGGGGGTCCAACGCTTACGAAAGGTGAGCGGAGGCGTCCTACTGACCTGGGCCCACATGAAAGCGAAGCAGGCAGGGGTGCCAGAGCCGGGTGGCTTAATAACATGACCGATTGACCTGATTTACAGAGCCACACTTACACAACCAGCAGGACGGTGCTGATAACTCCTGCTGGGAAACCGAAGATCCGAATACAACACGGCGAGTTACATCAGAACAATACCAGGGAAAAGAACCGATGAGCGGAGACGATAAAACACCCATCCTCAAGTTTACACAACAGGAACCAAGGAAGCAGGAGAAAGAAAGAAAGGATGTAAGGAATCAAGAGGAAGGAAGACAGGAAACAAGGAAAGATTTAAGGAGAGGAGGAAGGAGATAAGGAAAAGGAGAAAAGAAGGAAGGTGAAAAGGAAGAAAGGAAGCAAGAAGGGTGGCGAGACAGCAGTGGAAGAAGGAAAGTGGAAGATGAAATAAAAGACTTACTGAAAGAAAGAAAGAAAGAAAGAAAGAAAGAAAGAAGTGAAGCAGCAGGATAGATGGAAGGAAGCTGATGATATAAGAAATGAAGAAAAGATAGAGAAGAAAGGAAAAAGGACAGAAAATGGAACGAAACAAGTAATCAGGGACGGACAGAAGGAAAGGAAAGAAAAACTGGAAGGACACAAAGGATAGATCAGGAAGGAAGGAAGCTAAAGGAGAGAAGAAATGGAGGCTGGACAGAAAGAAGACGAGACGGAAAAGGACGGAAGCAAAAGAAGAAACAAGATTTAAAGAACGAAGGAAGTAAAGGAAGGACTGTAAGAAAGAAAGGAAAAGGGTGTGAAGACAACTTCTATCAGGTCTTCTTCTTCTTCTTCTTCTTCTTCTTCTTCTGTGGTGTTGACGTCGATCAGCCTGACCTCACGCTCTCACCGCAGGTCGAGACGTTTCATAACACAACTGCACTCTGCGGGCGGCCATTAACAGCTAACTGCTGTCCTACCTGAGCTGAAGTGGGCCACTGTGTGTGTGTGTGTGTGTGTGTGTGTGTGTGTGTGTGTGTTAACTGGGCTAATGGGCTCCACTCTCTGCAAGATCTCTCATTATGTCACTCCAGTGAGGTGTCACACACACACACACACACACACACACACACACGGGATGCAGAGCTGTGGTTGCTAGGGGCAACAGTGTTCAGCAACTCACACTCACTTAAATCAGAGTCATTAATATAATCGCCATGTCGCTAACAAACAGCAGGCTGACAATGACTCACACACACACTCTCACACACGCACACACACACACACACACACACACACACACACACACACACACACACACCTGTAGCTCTTGGTTGGTCCGTGGCTCTCCAGCAGGAACTCCTGGACGTTCTGCAGAAAAACAAACAAAAACAAAACGGCTGAAGTTTTGCGTCACAGGAGGAAGCGGTGCTTTGGTTTGGGGACTACTTTCAGCGGCGCATTAATCCACACTCGGTGCTCTGTGAGTGTTTGTGGCAGCGGGTCGGCGTGTTCATCCTCAGAGGAAGAACAGGCTCGTTCACTGAACAGACGGTTTGTTCAGGTTCAGAATCAAAGTTCAGGTTCTGGTTTGTCGGTTTACCTCCACAAAGCTCAGCAGTTTTCCTGTTGACATCTCAAAGCCCTTTTTGGCCGTTTCGCTCTTCCGTAGCTGACACTCCAGGACGGCGACTTTCTTCTTCAGCTCGTCCGTCTCCTCCTGAGAGGAAACAGAACAGCTCGGTCAATACTCCACATCTTGCAGAACCCGTTTGAAATGAAGGCTTAGTGTTTCTTACATTATGTCAGTTATCAAATCGTTAACGGACGACTTGCTGGGCATGAACACGAACATATTTAATGAGCGCAGTCAACGACATTTGAACATTTTTCATTTTATTCATATTATAAGAGGAGGTGCATGCTAACACTGGCAGCTCAGCAGCTGCAGTGAAGATTTAAGGATGTAAATAATGACTTTTCAGATCAGTTTGGATCTCAGAGCCACGAGCACCGTCTCATTCCATCATCTCGAGGAGGACTTTATATCATCATCAGGAGGAGGAGAGGAGGACTTTATATCATCAGGAGGAGGAGAGGAGGACTTTATATCATCAGGAGGAGGAGAGGAGGACTTTATATCATCAGGAGGAGGAGAGGAGGACTTTATATCATCAGGAGGAGGAGAGGAGGACTTTATATCATCAGGAGGAGGAGAGGAGGACTTTATATCATCAGGAGGAGGAGAGGAGGACTTTATATCATCGGGAGGAGGAGAGGAGGACTTTATATCATCAGGAGGAGGAGAGGAGGACTTTATATCATCAGGAGGAGGAGAGGAGGACTTTATATCATCAGGAGGAGGAGAGGAGGACTTTATATCATCAGGAGGAGGAGAGGAGGACTTTATATCATCAGGAGGAGAGGAGGACTTTATATCATCAGGAGGAGGAGAGGAGGACTTTATATCATCAGGAGGAGGAGAGGAGGACTTTAAATCATCAGGAGGAGGAGAGGAGGACTTTATATCATCAGGAGGAGGAGAGGAGGACTTTATATCATCAGGAGGAGGAGAGGAGGACTTTATATCATCGGGAGGAGGAGAGGAGGACTTTATATCATCAGGAGGAGGAGAGGAGGACTTTATATCATCAGGAGGAGAGGAGGACTTTATATCATCAGGAGGAGGAGAGGAGGACTTTATATCATCAGGAGGAGGAGAGGAGGACTTTATATCATCAGGAGGAGGAGAGGAGGACTTTATATCATCGGGAGGAGGAGAGGAGGACTTTATATCATCGGGAGGAGGAGAGGAGGACTTTATATCATCAGGAGGAGGAGAGGAGGACTTTATATCATCGGGAGGAGGAGAGGAGGACTTTATATCATCAGGAGGAGGAGAGGAGGACTTTATATCATCAGGAGGAGGAGGAGGACTTTATATCATCAGGAGGAGGAGAGGAGGACTTTATATCATCGGGAGGAGAGGAGGACTTTATATCATCAGGAGGAGGAGAGGAGGACTTTATATCATCAGGAGGAGGAGAGGAGGACTTTATATCATCGGGAGGAGGAGAGGAGGACTTTATATCATCGGGAGGAGGAGAGGAGGACTTTATATCATCAGGAGGAGGAGAGGAGGACTTTATATCATCAGGAGGAGAGGAGGACTTTATATCATCAGGAGGAGGAGAGGAGGACTTTATATCATCAGGAGGAGGAGGAGGACTTTATATCATCAGGAGGAGAGGAGGACTTTATATCATCGGAGGAGGAGAGGAGGACTTTATATCATCAGGAGGAGGAGAGGAGGACTTTATATCATCAGGAGGAGGAGAGGAGGACTTTATATCATCGGGAGGAGGAGAGGACTTTATATCATCAGGAGGAGGAGAGGAGGACTTTATATCATCGGGAGGAGGAGAGGAGGACTTTATATCATCAGGAGGAGGAGAGGAGGACTTTATATCATCGGGAGGAGAGGAGGACTTTATATCATCAGGAGGAGGAGAGGAGGACTTTATATCATCGAGGAGGAGAGGAGGACTTTATATCATCAGGAGGAGGAGAGGAGGACTTTATATCATCGGGAGGAGGAGAGGAGGACTTTATATCATCAGGAGGAGGAGAGGAGGACTTTATATCATCGGGAGGAGGAGAGGAGGACTTTATATCATCAGGAGGAGGAGAGGAGGACTTTATATCATCGGGAGGAGGAGAGGAGGACTTTATATCATCGGGAGGAGGAGAGGAGGACTTTATATCATCGGGAGGAGAGGAGGACTTTATATCATCAGGAGGAGGAGAGGAGGACTTTATATCATCGGGAGGAGGAGAGGAGGACTTTATATCATCAGGAGGAGGAGAGGAGGACTTTATATCATCAGGAGGAGGAGAGGAGGACTTTATATCATCAGGAGGAGGAGAGGAGGACTTTATATCATCGGAGGAGGAGAGGAGGACTTTATATCATCAGGAGGAGGAGAGGAGGACTTTATATCATCGGGAGGAGGAGAGGAGGACTTTATATCATCGGAGGAGGAGAGGAGGACTTTATATCATCGAGGAGGAGAGGAGGACTTTATATCATCAGGAGGAGGAGAGGAGGACTTTATATCATCGGGAGGAGGAGAGGAGGACTTTATATCATCAGGAGGAGGAGAGGAGGACTTTATATCATCAGGAGGAGGAGAGGAGGACTTTATATCATCAGGAGGAGGAGAGGAGGACTTTATATCATCGAGGAGGAGAGGAGGACTTTATATCATCAGGAAGAGGAGAGGAGGACTTTATATCATCAGGAGGAGGAGAGGAGGACTTTATATCATCGGGAGGAGGAGAGGAGGACTTTATATCATCGGAGGAGGAGAGGAGGACTTTATATCATCAGGAGGAGGAGAGGAGGACTTTATATCATCGGGAGGAGGAGAGGAGGACTTTATATCATCAGGAGGAGGAGAGGAGGACTTTATATCATCAGGAGGAGAGGAGGACTTTATATCATCAGGAGGAGGAGAGGAGGACTTTATATCATCGGGAGGAGGAGAGGAGGACTTTATATCATCAGGAGGAGGAGAGGAGGACTTTATATCATCGGGAGGAGGAGAGGAGGACTTTATATCATCAGGAGGAGAGGAGGACTTTATATCATCGGGAGGAGGAGAGGAGGACTTTATATCATCGGGAGGAGAGGAGGACTTTATATCATCGGGAGGAGAGGAGGACTTTATATCATCGGGAGGAGGAGAGGAGGACTTTATATCATCAGGAGGAGGAGAGGAGGACTTTATATCATCAGGAGGAGGAGAGGAGGACTTTATATCATCAGGAGGAGGAGAGGAGGACTTTATATCATCAGGAGGAGGAGAGGAGGACTTTATATCATCAGGAGGAGAGGAGGACTTTATATCATCAGGGAGGAGAGGAGGACTTTATATCATCAGGAGGAGGAGAGGAGGACTTTATATCATCGGGAGGAGGAGAGGAGGACTTTATATCATCAGGAGGAGAGGAGGACTTTATATCATCAGGAGGAGAGGAGGACTTTATATCATCAGGAGGAGGAGAGGAGGACTTTATATCATCGGGAGGAGGAGAGGAGGACTTTATATCATCAGGAGGAGAGGAGGACTTTATATCATCAGGAGGAGGAGAGGAGGACTTTATATCATCGGGAGGAGGAGAGGAGGACTTTATATCATCAGGAGGAGAGGAGGACTTTATATCATCGGGAGGAGGAGAGGAGGACTTTATATCATCAGGAGGAGGAGAGGAGGACTTTATATCATCAGGAGGAGGAGAGGAGGAGCTCGGCCGTCTCAGAGTGTAAATGCAGTGCAGCGCTGCAGGAAGTGGAGTTCTTCTGTTAAACGATGTCTCCTGATTGTGGACATAATGTTTTGACTCTCAGACGAACGACTTCCCTCTGCAGTTTGGAAAAAAACAGCCTGAGTCAGCGTTTTGTTCTCAACGTGTCATAATATTTGGTGCGCAGCAGAAAGCAGCTTCTTCTCTGCACAGATCTGCGAGCGCTGACTCCCCGCGGCGTCGGCTCAGCAGCGAGCCCGCCGCCTGCTGGTCGCTGACCTGCTGGTCACCAGCCAGATTTCTATTTAAAAAAAACCTGTCACCTAACAAGATGGAGAAAATCACTGACCCAGATTCACTGTTGATGATGGAGGGAGAAACCAAAACCAGGAGGGGAGGAGGGGAGGAGAGGGGATGCTGGGAAATGATCAGCGAGATAACAGCTGCAGAACTGTCCGACAAACAAACAGAACGTCCTGTAACGACCCGTCAGCCTCTGTCAGGTCAGAGAGGTGGTGCCTGGGTGGAGCAAAGGTCCAAATAAAACTCTACAATCAGTTTGTTAATGAATAAATTTTTTCAAAAAACCTGCAGAGTGATTAGAGACGTGTTGTCGAGTTTATTTCTCTCTCTCCCTCTTCTTCTTCTTCTTCAATTAATTTTTTGCAAACAAAATCTGGCTCAGGAAAATGAAATCACTTGTCAGACTGAACTCGTCTGTGTCGCTGTCAGCAGGATGAAAGTGGTTCAGACTGTGAAGCCTCGTGTTATTATTCTATTTCTAACCTTCTGAACATGATCATGTAGTTTTGGTTTAACTGTCTTCAGCTTCCTGAAGACAGATATGAAACAAAGATGGCCACCGGCCGTTCATGTGGTGCTGTCACCTTGTTGCTGGACGGCGGTTGATCCACTCTCTGAGTCTTCAGCTCGGCGATCTCGGCCTCCAGCAGGTGGATCACCTCCTCGTAGTCCATCTCCATCCCCCTCGCCTGCTTCTGCGCCGCCTCGGCCAGCTGGATCCGAGTCCTCAGAGCCCGACTCTCCTCCGCTCCGAGCTTCACCTCCTGCGGCGGAGGGAGGAGGAGGAGGAGGAGAGGGAGAGTGAGGGAGGACAGAGGAGACGCTCATCATCAGACCTCAACAAGCTCACAGATTACTCAGCAGACTATCAGCAGGCCTCGGCGGCGTGTTCAGGACACGCTCAGCCTCTCAGCCCTCATAAATCTTTAAGGTGCTGGAGTCAGGCAGAGTTAGTGTGACGAAGCTCTCTGCTTTGGCCTGAAGGAGGCTTCCCTGGATCAGCAGGCTGAGTCCCAGCAGGACTCCACCAGAGCCGTCACCTCACATTCCTGTCTCTGATAAGGTCAGCGACGTCTGGGAAACCAGAAGAGGAGAGAAGAGGAGAGAAACAGTGACACGAGCCTGTTTCTGTTCAGCCCAGCTGATGGGGACGTCATCAGTTCTGCAGGTATTTGGTCATAAACCGGTGCTGGAGTCCAGTTGCTGATATGTGAGGTGGTGCTGGTGCTGGTGACTCACTCCATCTGGACTCCACAGAGCTGCAGTTCATCTACAGTCGGCGTGAGGCCGAGAGGAAAAGCCTTCATGTGGAGGTTACATAAGTGTCCGGCTGGTGAAACAGACACCGCAGCTATTAAGACGCTGTCGACTGGAGCAACCTCCCAGCAACTCAACCCTCCGGCCTGCAGTGAACCCTGGAGCCGCTCGCACCGGACAGTGAGGTGATGCTCAGCGGTAGTCAAAGATAACGAGGCCGTGCAAATGAAATGAGTCATGAGCTTTGAGCCCGGAGGAAACACTGCCGGGGACACAACTGCTGCCAACAACTTCATTTACATTTCACAATGATGTCGTCCCGTTTCACAGAGGGAGACTCCGACCACGACCCCTTTCAATGTGTCACCCTGAGGTTCAGGGGTGACTGAGTACTTCAGGTGTGTCCACGACAGGTGGGAAACTCCCTCTGCTGATGTAGAACCAGTTTCACACTGAGCCGAGAATCTCCCGAAATCAGCAAGACGTTTGTTACCAAACATTTTCTCCACCAGCATTTTTGGGCTCAGGAGGTGTGAGCTCCCGGAGTGTTTTCTTCTATTGTTGTATATTCAGCCTTCACACACACACACACACACACACACACACACACACACGTACGTGTGCGTGTGTGTGTGTGTGTGTGTGTGTGTGTATGAAGCAGACCTGAGTGGTTCTGGCAGCCTCGACTCTCCTGTGGTGATGTCATATGTGGTGAGAGCGAGCAGGACACACATGAGGAACACGCAAGACAAGTTTATCTCTGAATACCACTCGCACATCACACACACACACACACACACACACACACACACACACACACACACACACACACTGTGAGAGCAGTCCATCTGTTAGCTTCACTGTTCTCAGCAGGGTTACGTTACATTTTTAAATTCTGCAGGTGGCTGTTCCAAGAAAAAGACAGATGGAGACGATCTACGCGGACGGAAGCCCACAGCGATCAGAACTGACCAGAACACATGAAGCTGACCTCGACTCCAAGGATGCACACGGAGAGTTAAAGTGACGTCTCATGTGGTTTATTTCTTTATAAGGAGAAACTTGACTTTTCTTGAACATGTCGCCACACACACACACACACACACACACACACACACACACACAGAGGATGTATCCTGATCTCTGACTGAGGTCAAAGTGTCCTGTATATTCAGGCCACGTTTATACGTAGCAGGGTATTTAGAGAAACGAATATTTCCCCCTTCGTTTTCAAAAAAGTTGTCATTTCCATCAACCTGCATAAATACGCCGTCGAGCGTCATTCTAACTCTGCCAAACCTCTGGGCGGCAGTGTAGGGAGAAGGATAAAGCCATGCAAGCCAATCAGAATCCTCAGAATCAACAACAACGAATAACACGAGCGACTTCCTGTTCCTTTCAAAACAACGCTCACATGACGTTAAGCATTTTCTGGCGCATAGCCTAATGAGCGTGAGAAGCTAAAACCCCGTTTCTCCCAGCTGACACGACAACACATAACCGGAGTTTTCCAAATTCTCCACTTTGCCCGGAGTTTTTAGAAACAATCGTTTTCTGTGATAAAAACGGGGTTTTCGTGTAAATGAGAGGCCAAACCGCCTGGAAATATCTGCGTCTTCCCTTCGTGTAAACGGGGCATGAGGTCAAAGTGTCCTGTATATTCTGTGTCTTCTTGTTGTGTCTCCTCTGTGTTTCCCCTCGTTACCTCACCTGTCCTCTTCCCGCCTCACTCTCCTCACCTGCTCCTAATCACCTCGTTAGTGTCTGAGGGTTTAGTCTTTGTTCTCCCAGCACTCCTTCTCAGTTGTGACGTCCTCCTTGAGCCACGCTGTGTCTCCTGCTTTGTTTAGTCCTTGTCTATTTTGGGTTTTCTGGTTTGCTGATGGGTTTTTTCTATCCCTCTTTGTCAGGAATAAATCTCACTCTCGTTCTCCGCTCTCCTGCCTCCCGTGTGTCTGCGTTTGGTTTGAGTGCAACACAAAGTAAAGTAAAGCAGCAGAAGCACTCAAAATATAAAAAGTAAAAGTATTAGCTGATCGTTATTAATACATCCCTGATCAGCAGCTTATTACCAGCCATACTTGGGTCTTTAGAAGTGGACGTAGTAAATATTACAGCAGCAAAGGAGGAAGTCTTCTTAATGAAGTGAATTTTGTCATCAGTCTCTGTAGAAGTCGTCACCAGTGGGAGCAGATTCAAATTCCAGCTAAGAAGTCAGTTTTTAAATATGAATCCAGCAGAGGAGTTCTGACTGTCAGAGAGACGACAGCACATTAATGCATTCATTACAGTTCATTAACGTGTGTGTGTGTGTGTGTGTGTGTGTGTGTGTGTGTGTGTGGGTCACAGTCTGTGTTAAATGTATAGGTGATGTTAAAGTGCGGTCGGGTCCGACTGGGTGGTTAACTAATGCACCTCAGCGTGAGCTGTGGTCCCTGCAGCTGTGGCCTCGGGGGTCTGGTGGGACCCCCCATCTTTAAGCCTGACCTCGAGCTCTAACAAGGGATTATGTCAACCACCCCCCCTCCGCCGCTCGCCCTCCTGCTAACCAGGAAAGGAAACACAATGGCAGACAAACCTTCAGCCAGGCAGCGAGAGGCAGAACAAAGGAGCCCGGACGGTCCTGTTTCCATCCTGAGGCCGGCGGTCTGAGGTTTCACTGAGAAACGATGCTTGAATCTGTATTCACGGCAGTTTGTTCTGCTGTTACGTAACACCAATGTAATCTCTAAGCTGCTGATTCCACTGAAAGCCATGACAGCGCTGGTGAAATGCCGGCCTCAGGGGAAGGAATATTAAATGCACTTTAGCTTATGCAGGAGCGTGCGTTAAAGCCTCAAATGTTTTAGACTCAAAGAATCATGAAACAGGTGAAGGAGGATGTTTGTGTACTCAGGCACTGTGGGAAATCAAGGGTTTTGTTGGAGACGTGTTTCTCTGGCTGAGCTCACAGTCGGTACAAAGGCCAGTGTTTGAATGTTTGGAGGTTTTAAGTACGCGACTCAACAAAATATATGAAAAAAGGTCCAGTGGTTTCTAATTCAGAAATGTTAATGTAAGGGACCCTGTTCAAGCGATCTAAGGTGCAGGGTTAAAGCGAACAGCACCGGTGCTCTGAGGGCGTCTCCAACTCCCTTTCAAAGGCCAATAATCTGGGCGACAGTGCGAAGGGGTTGTGTTTAGACTCTCAATCAGTCGTGAGTGTGTTCTGGGACGTAAACCACTCAGAACATCATCTTCCATCCCCTTTATGAGCCAGGTGCACCAGGACCTGGAGCGTTTAAACAGCGTTACTCATCAGCATCTCTGTTTGACTGCATGTGCTGCGGCCCGTTTGTGTGTAATAACGACGCCTGGATCTCCGTCCATGGATCAGGTGGGACGGGTCAATCTGATCGGTAGCGGGAGCGATGCAGCTTTGTGAAACACGTCTTTAATGAGGAAAATATTAATGGCATCACCTGCAGCGATCCTCCAGCGGCACAAACGATATGTGTATCTCATTTTAGCGCAGAGGAACAGCTGATGAACTTCACTGATTATTTAAAACACCAGACTCGTCGACAGGATCGGATAATATTTCATGATAATTCATATTCTGGGTTCTTCTACACATAGAAAGGTCCCACACGGTCCAGATTCAGGCAGTTAGGTAGTTAGGAGTGAAGCTGCTGTCCTGATGAATCCTGAGATTTCAAATTCAAAACACGAGAATTTAACATGATGCAGTGAAGATCTGTCCAACTTCAGCATTCCTGTCTGTCTTCAGGGTTGAACAAAATGTCCTGTTAGACATAGATTATATCTTATTTTTTAAAAAAAGGTGTCGCAGGTTTAATCTTGAGCAGCGTGTTGTTGCTGCAGCCACTCGCAGGACCTCGACCTGAGTGCAGGGAGCGATGTGAAAATGTCCCGGCCGCGTCTCTGCTGTTGCAGTACGTCTGTTCGCCGCTTCTAAATGTAGATATTGATCGAATTATGCAACAGGATGAAAGTTGCGAGGCGGCAGAGTGGGAGTCAGAGAGGCTGAGACCCTTCAGATGTGATTCACAACAAACAAACGCAGAGAGGAGGAACTGCTCCAGAGCCGGCCCACTGCCAGTCCTGCTGCCGTGAGGTCCGCCTCAGCCTCCCACACACACACACACACACACACACACACACACACGTGTGTGTGTGTGTGTGTGTGTGTGTGTGTGTGTGTGTGTGTGTGTGTGTGTGTGTGGAGCTTCACCTGCAGATCTATTTTGAAAGAAGCACCCCTCCAGAAGCCCACACACACCCTCCAAGCAGATGAGAATAGAAACTCTGCACATCAGCACGTCCTCATCACATCAACATGAATTACCCTTCATGACTGTTGTTGTAGTGAAGTTCACAAAGGATCATGGGAAGGCAGGATGTTTGGATGCACATGTTTGCAGGAGCAGGTCTGTGCGTCCCGTGCTGAGATCTGAGCGCAGCAGCTGCAGAGGCTCGGAAAGTGAGTTCATTAAAGTTTCATCCCGTGCAAACCGGGCTCAGCTCAGAGCATCATGTTCACACAGCTCTCAAAAAACCTTATTTCACTTATTTGCACAAACTGAATTCTGTTGCACCAAAACTTCACTTTAGACTGTGATCCAGGATTAACTCTTAACATTAATGTAGTTTATAGACGGATTGAGCAAATAATAATCAAGTTCCTGGATCTTAAATTAAGGGACAGAAACATTTTGTTGCTTGATCAAATAAATATTTAAATATTTTTGTGTGAATATCTGCAGAGTATAAAATTCAAATAAGGTACGAATACCTTGAAACTGTAGTTTCATACAGCACTATTTTTTTAAATTGTAACAAGAGCAACATGAACACAAGGTGAATATTGAAGCAGCCTGACTCATGCCCCGTTTACACGAAGGGAAAACGCAGATATTTCCAGGCGGTTTGGCCTCTCATTTACACGAAAACCCTGTTTTTATCACAGAAAACGATTATTTCTAAAAACTCCGGTTA
Source organism: Lagodon rhomboides (assembly GCA_039737535.1). Classification (NCBI taxonomy): domain Eukaryota; kingdom Metazoa; phylum Chordata; class Actinopteri; order Spariformes; family Sparidae; genus Lagodon; species Lagodon rhomboides. The sequence continues at coordinate 26,877,407 of CM077804.1, read as the reverse complement.
TGTGTTGTCGTGTCAGCTGGGAGAAACGGGGTTTTAGCTTCTCACACTCATTAGGCTATGCGCTAGAAAATGCTTAACGTCATGTGAGCGTTGTTTTGAAAGGAACAGGAAGTCGCTTGTGTTATTCGTTGTTGTTGATTCTGAGGATTCTGATTGGCTTGCAGGGCTTTATCCTTCTCCCTACACTGCCGCCCAGAGGTTTGGCAGAGTTAGAATGACGCTCGACGGCGTATTTATGCAGGTTGATGTAAATGACAACTTTTTTGAAAACGAAGGGGGGGAAATATTCGTTTCTCTAAATACCCTGCTACGTATAAACGTGGCCTCAGAGTCTCGTTCATGAACCTGCAGCAGGTGAGACTCACCTGTTTGACTCTGCTGAGCTCCTCCTCCATCTGATGGTGAACTCTCTGAGACTCGACCAGCTGCTCCTGAACAAGTCAGCGACAAACAGGAAGTCAGTCGGAGTTGTGCACACGAGCGAACAGGAAGTACGTCGTCCCTGCGGCGCGGCGTGCAGCCACAGGGACGAAGGCGCTCGTCTCACCTGCAGCCTCTTGATCTCCCTCAGAGCCTCGATGTGCTCCTTCCTCAGCCTCTCCATCTCCTCCAGGTCGTCCGAGTCCGACAGTGACGGCTGCACACAGATGAACACAGATGTCTTCAGTTCTACAACATTTAACACCATCTTGATTAATCAGCAGGGGTGGAGAAAACATCAGGTGTGTGATCTTAGTCAGGAAACTTCAGACTGGGAATAAATAAACCTGTGGGATTTCAGTTAAAGATGATTTGGACATTTGGACATTAAAGTGTAAAACAACGTGTTCTTGTGCTTTTCTATCCTTTGTCAGTATTTTGTCATAAACATAAATTATGTTATGTATAAAAAAGTGACTCTCGACTGTCATCGACTTCAGACTCTCCTTATGTCAGGTCACCTTCTCGTGTCCACACAGTTTTGTTTTGTGTCCGTAAGTGACAAAGTGAAAGATCACACAACAGGAGGAAATGATGCATCTCGTTGGGACTATTTTCTGTGGCGGATGAATCCACATGTGGTGTTCTGGTGAGTGTCTGTGTGTGGTACTGACTCAGTAACAGTCAGTACAGTTGTTTCTGCTGCGTGTTGCTCACAGGCTGCGATTGATTATTGATCTGACACCGGCAGCGTAGAGAATCGTTATGCCCCGCTAGCAGGACGGTTCACACAAAACAGATCGATGTCGGAGCGTCCACATCGAGCGGTCGGGACCAGAACACCAGCACATGAAACAAGCTAACGACCCGACAGGGATCTGACGACGCCCGTGGTGTCACTTCCTGTCATGTGCAGTGAGCTCCCACCTGCTGGTTTGTGGGTGACTCCAACAAACTGCACAGATCGTCAGACGTGAACCTCGACCCCGGCTGGGCGACGGCCAACTCCTCCAGCTGAGGCTTGAACAGCTCCCGGATCAGGCTCTCGAAATCTGTGCACACAAATACACACTGGTACACACACTGTACTACACACTGTGGTCACAGCTGGATTTATAAAACTTCATGCGTTTATGCAAATAAACATCCGCGGGATGAACCGACACCATGTTTTATCACAAAGACAGAAAGAAGTCGCTGAATTTACAAGAAGGTGTTCAAACAGCTGATCAGTGTTGGCAGGTAAGACTTTAGCACTTTAGACACAGAAGCAGACAGGCTGGTACAGACATGCTGCCACAAACTGACACTTTGTACAAGGAGACAAACAACTTCAGCTTCTGATTTAATGCTGAATTTACAACAAGGACACAACCAGTTAGAATCTGTCAGAGACACAGTTTCACTACGTTAGAAAGTTGGTTTTAACTCAACAACTCCTAAAATTAGCTGATTTGTTAAGGGAGTCTGGTGCTGGTCTTCTTCTTCTTCATTTCCTTTCCACGGTCCTTACAGGTGGACCAGACCACCTCTGAATGTGGTCTGAGGAATCAGATCTCAGATGAGGACATTGACATCTGAACTCGGAGCTGTCCACCTTCGATCGGATCACTCAGCTCTGAACACGCTTTATATTGGACCTCACCTGCCTCTTAAAATCTGATTTTCAGTGGTTCAGTAAAAATTTTAACCAGTGAACGTGAAAACATCCTTCTGGTGTGAAACTCTGCACAAACATCATCCTACACAGTGAAGCTCAAACAAGGAAAAGCACAGTTTGGACTGAAGGAGGGTTTTCAGTAAGTGAGTGTCTTCAAATTGTAGCTACTTTTAATTTTGGTAAAATATCTGAACATTTCTTTCACAAAAAAGCAACAAATTCTAAGAAGTTAAATCTCAGGCATGCGACTGAAGAGTTACGAGGCAGCTCGACAATGACTGAACGTTTGTTTCAGGGTAAACGGGGGGGGGGGGGGGGGGGTAAGTTCAGGTGCAGCTGTCTCACCTGTGACGGCCACCGTCCCTGCAGGATCGGCTCGTAGTCTGGACCTGATCGCCTGCTGCTGAGCCTCTGTGGGCTTCAGACCGAGCAGATCCAGAGCCTGCACACACACACACACACACACACACACACACACACGATCAATACACACTCAGCTGATGGTGGTGACGCCCCTCAAACACACACTGACCTCATGCATCCTGTCACCGTCCAATTAAAACCCTGCATCGCTTTAAACTTGCTGACAGCTGATTGGCTGACGCGTCTGTGGCCTCGGGGCAGAATCTGACCTACAAGGCTCGTTGGTGGTGAATCATAAACTCTGACGGAATGTAACTGAGTACATTTACTCGAGTACTGTGCTCAGGTATCACCTCACTACATTTTGGAGACAGTTTCTACTTTTCTTTGATAACTTTAGTTACTAGTTACTTTGCAGATTTCATGCTGCATCAGAGACAAAGTAGCACATGTTTGAATTAATTTATTTTATCAGTAATCACATTTTCTTTTGTTAAAACTGACCAACCCAGAATATACAGTACAGTTTGTACATACATGATAATATATGTATCATTTACTTATACAAGTATTTACGATCAGATACATTAAGACTTTTTCTCAAGTACTGTTGATATGGAAATAATGTTTCAACACCATATAATCATTTAAACTTTGTTGGAAGGTTCAAATCTCACTGACCAGTTAAAAAATTAAATATTTAATGAAACAATTTCATATTCAACTATAAGACGATAAAGCACACTAACAAACTGTACTGACTCAAACTGCAGCTAATGATTAGTTGATTATTTTCATTATTAATCTGTTATTAATTTATTAAAATGCAGAAATAGTTAATAATCCTATAATACTGAAACCAGGCAACGTTTTCACTTCATCAATAACCTGAAGTTTTATATGAATATAAAGGTTGATTTTAATTATTTGTCTTTTAATAAACCAATCAATTAATGTCAAATGTTTTAGTACTGACATGTTGGAGTTAGAACCAGAAGCAGAAGAGAACCTGGTGAGGAGACAGGACTCAGCTCTTAATGCAGATCCAAAATACATCACACACACACACACACACACACACACACACACACACACACACACACACACACACACACACACACACACACACCTGCTCCACCCGCTCCAGTTTGAGGCGACAGCTGGTGCTGAGGGAACGTTTCCTCTGATGAGGCTGACTGCCGGCAGCTTCTGGAGACAGACACAGATTTTGGAAAACAAACTCGATTAGCAGTGTTTGACCATCCGTCCGATCCATATCTGCGTCTTTTCTGGCGGCAGCGCTGGATATTTTTAACCTGACAACATGGAACCTTGACATTCTTGAGCGTGAAGCTGTGTGAAAGCTGTGTGTGTGGCGACAGGACCAGGTATTCATCCAAAATGTGATCTTTTTCTAACCCGAGCTCCTCGACCTAACCAGAAACACAGAGCAACAACAAAGAGACAAAACGACCATAAAGAGACAAATAATTGTGACCATAACACCACCGAGTCTCGGCCTCGCAGCTGTCAGTGGCTTCTGTCTGGTTCAGTCGGGTGTGTTGCTCTGTGGAGGAGGCCTGACACATGTGGAGCTCCCTCAGGCTGCACACTGTCAGGTCACATGGTGGAAGTGCTCGTCTCTTAATCCCTGAATTATCTGAAATCACAGCTGGTTTGCTGGTGCTGGTGAGGTGCAGCGACTGTTGGAGGTTCCCTTTCGCCCTGAACACGTATCAGCGCTCAGACTGAACCACGCTTCAGTCCAAAGGTGTGACGTCAGGCGGCGAACACAACACGCCACATGTACATATGGAGAAAGACCTCAGGATCCCTCACTCACGCAGAGACGTGATGACGCTTCACACCCTCTTCAGCCAATCGCAGGCCGGACCTCCCGCCTGCACCGCTTCCTCCTCCGACAGGCAGCCAACCAACACGCCATCTGTCCCTCGCTCTCCATCCTGCATCGCCTCTCCCTCCGATCAGATTCACACCTCACAGCAGGTCGTCTGTGCACAGGCATGAGTGTCTGCATACATTTGAACCCCCTGGTGTTCTGATAACCTATATATCCTGACACACCGCGACAGAAACAGCTTGAGGCTCAGCTCCTGTGTCAGATCGGCCTCTGATTGGTTGATGGCCCTTCAGAATGAAACTACAAAAGTTGGACTCTTCTTCTTCAAAAAATGTGATGGCTCATCTTTGGTGTTCTCAGCAGCTCACCTGTAAGAAGTGTTTCCTGTGTGGAGCGAGGAGGAGACGCTAACCTTCCTCACATTAACACGAAACGAACAGAAATGTCATAGATCCATCACATGGACCTCTTTTAATGACATCATGTCTTCAGGAAACGGTACAGAACAACACGAGCATCTGGTGACTTTTCTTGAAACAGTCGGATGGAATCTCATCATCACGTAATCTGCTGCGTGCACGTTAACCCTCTGAGCAAAAGCATGTCCACACAGACCCTGGAGGTCCGCCGACCTGATGAAGGCTGGATGAGCAAAGCATGATATCAAATAGCTGTTCAGGTTTAGTGCGTGCTTCGTGCAGGCTAATTCAGACGGCTGATCATAAAAAGTCACGTTGCAGTGACAGATACTCATGTGTTGTATAAACATGTTGTCGTCAGTGCGATCACAGATACGTACCAGGGTTCGTATCGCTGCTGCTGTTGGCCTCTGGTGGCGAGGGGACACATGTCTGCTCTGTTCTGGCTGGAGACACTCGCACCTGCAAACATTAACACGACTGATTCAGAGCGGTTTGATAAGAGTGTGATCATGTGTCACGATCTGCTCCAGTGGCTGGCGTACGGAGGTTCGAGCCCTCTGTTCTGACGTTACGTAAGGTGCTTATGTGACATCTGTCAGATGAATTAATTAAGAGGGTCGTTTCAAATGATCCAACACAAGACTATAAAGAGATCATCCTTGGCCCTGCTCAGACCTGGTTTCATCGTCCAATCACAGGTGGACAGCTCTGAGTACAGGTGTGAATGGGATGTGTTGAGGATGTATTTTAGATCCAGTCTCAGACCACATTCAGAGGAGGTCTGGACCGCAGGAGACCACATTCTTTTGGTTCTATGATCTCCTCCATGTGGTTGACTGTGGTGTGAATGAGATGTTTGGTCTCTGTTCACCTGCCAGTGTCAGCAGCAGACGTTTCTCTGTCTGTTTTATTGAACCAGTAACCACAACATCACCAGACTCCCTTAAGAAATGTTGTGATTTTAAGAGTTGACGAGTGAAGAGAAACTTAACAAACTTTGTGAAACGGTTATGACAAAATTTAAATCCTGGGAGTCTTCTTGTAAATTCAGCAAATGTTCTACATGAACTTTTTTCTGTCTTTGTGTAAAAACACAGTGTCTGTTTGTCCCACTGATGTTTATTTGCATATACAGTGTAAAAGTGAGATCTGATCACAAGAGGTCACTCCGGCTCTGTCCACCAGCGATGGATCGGAAGGGGCCCTTGTTTGTCTCTCACCTGGCTGACGTTGACTGCCGGCAGAGTCTCACTCGCAGGGTTTCGGCTGGAGGTGAGCTTCGTTACCACGGCGGGCTGTGGAGGTGTGACGCCCAGCCCCGGGGGCCTGGCTTGGGATCCGCCTCCTCCGCCGGAGCCCTGGAGGGAGATTGGGCTGTGAGGCCCGCTGCTGGAGCTGGAGGACGACCTCCGCCGGATGAAGGCAATTTCCACCGTGGGGTCGGGTCTGAAACACACGGGACAGGTAGATGTTGTTCAGGAGAGACACTCCAGGTGAACAGAGTAAAAATGTTAAGTCGACTAAAATTCAGACAGCTCATTTTGTTTTCTGATATTTTATGTTTAAATATGCAAATGAGGCTATCTAATTAAATATGCACTAATTTGTGTAAATGTCTAGAACAGAAATCTGAACTTAAACACCTAAATGTGTATTTTGGAGGGTTTTCTTTCCACTTGTGAGACAGAAGACGTGTTATAGACGATACATTTTAATAAAATCAGCTGAAATGAGAGTTGGTGGGTTTTGAAGTGTAAGTTAACAATACTGAACTTCTATAATAACACGTGCGACGACCACTGAGGGAAGATAATCACTGCAGGTTTGTATCTTGAGCATTCTGGCTAACAAATGACGCAACACACAAACTTAATCATGAATTAACGAAAAGCTTTTGTCTGATTCGTTCTGGTGGCATCTTATCTTAGAGTCAAACTCTGATTTTGTTTCTTTGAAATCTTGAATAAGTTACGCGTCTGATAAAGTGTCCAGGTGTGTCGGACCTGAGTTTGGTGCGTGTCAGGATGCTCCTGGCCTCCTCGTACGTCACTCCGATCAGGGACTCTTTGTTGATGGACACCAGCTGGTCCCCGACCTGCAGCCTGCCGTCCTGAAACAGCAGAAACACACAGAAACATTCAAATCCTCGTGTTCAGCGGGGAAACTGAGCCACTGGGACAGAGAAACAACAAAATATTCTGTTTCTCTGATCACACTTTGGTTCCCACTTTTGCATATTTTAGTAAAAGTTTAGGTTTGGAGTTTGCTTTAGTTCACAATAATTAAACCAACTGATACACAATGAAGTAAAAGCAGAAGAAGAACCAGAGTTTTGACGTGTTTGGCTTTGAAAGTTGAGTTTCTGTGTTGTAGAGACAAACTTAGACTTCTTTTTGTTACGAAGGAAAAATACGTTTTGTACGTCACATCTGAGAAACAAATAATATAGTTAACAAATCAGATTCAATGAAGCAAATTAACTGCTTTGTTGAGTTTCTTTACGTAAACCCGAGTGTCATCTGCGTATCAGAGTTGGTTCAGCTCACAGCGGAAACAAGAGGGGGTCCCAGATTAGAGCCTGGGGGAACACCACATGTCCAGGTGCAGGTCTGGGACACCTGTCGCTGGTACTCTGAACATATGTTGTTTTGGGAATCAGTGGCAATCGACCGATTCAGTCATTCAGGTTTGAGGATGTGTTCTTCTTCTTCTGTTGTTGGTATTTTAACGGCACTTTCTTGGTAAAGTGTTTCTATTTTGTTGGATTTTAAAGGCCCTTTGTTTATTCTCTGTTGTCATTTAATTTCTGTCCAAACTCAACGTCGTCTACGTCACAGAATCTGAACACCAACAACTCTTCTGCTCATGTTAAAGCACTCGGCGAGGACACCGACCTTCTGGCAGTCTCCTCCAGGCACTATTTCCTGAATTAACACCATTGGTCCTTCTGCGCGGTTGGCTCCGCCCTTGATGACGAGCCCCAGGCCTGTTCCCTTGGCAACGCATATCAACTGAATGACACTGTCACTGGAAAGAGACACACACAGAGAGAGAGAGAGTCGGGTTGACACTAAGCATGATTAAAAACCACAAAGCCACGCTGCCGCTCACATTCAATCCCACCATGACATAATCTCAGCCCTCCTCCTCCTCCTCCTCCTCCTCTTCCTCTCTCGATCCCTCTCTCTGGTCTTCCCACACTTCTCTGTGAAATTGCTGAAGATGCTTTTCACTATTTTTAGCTGTTGCTGGTGTTCCCGTGCTGCAGTCGACAATTTAACAGTTTATGTAACCACCTTCCAAAAAGACAAAGAGAGGAGCTCTTTATGTTCGCTGCCGGGCGGAGGAATGTGCACACGACACGCCGGATCACAGGACGGTTTGTTTAAATACAAGTTTAGAATCAAATAAAGTTATTTCTTCTTCAGTTTATATACAAACTCTACTGGCTCCACACTCGACCTCCGTGAGAAGACGTTAACGCTGAAACGTGCTGCAGCCTACCTGAAGGCGTGCGTGGGCGTGTGCACGGTGTAGGTGGGGTTGGCGGTGTAAGGGGGGGCGTGGGTGTAGGCGGTGACCCCCTCTTTAGGACTGAGGAGCTGGGGGCTCTCTGATCTGGAGGAGGACGAGGAGGAGGCCGTGTCCGTCAGCTTCCCTGAGCAGAGACAGGAAGAGGAAGAGGAGGAGGAGGAGGAAGAGGAGTGGGTGGAGGTGGAGGTGGAGAAAAATGACAACAGGTTCAATCGGATTACTTTCCTAATCATAACGACTTCTCACTGTGGCATGAAGCAAAACTGAAAAGGTGTAAAACCTTGAGAAGTGGAGTTGAGTGGAATGTGTTCGTGTCTTTGTAAAGAGGGATGTTCTCTGCCTTTTAGAAAATGTGACGTGAGGACATTTTTGGAAAATCAGAACACTTTTTGCTGAATGAGGGTATTTTTTTATAAGTCAGGACATTTTTTGTGAGTCACGTCAGTTTTGAAGCAGCAGCTCGGGACGAATGAGGACATTTTGTGCCGTCTTTACTTCCCTTATAGAGTAAAGACGGTTTGAAGGTTTAAGCGCAGTCTCAGGTTGAGGTGAAGTTTAGCTGAATGCTTTCAAACTGTGTTAAATCGATGAGGCTCATCACAAATGTTGACACAAAATTCTCAGCGAACAGGTGAAAATAGCCGATGATGTGTGGACGCATGTGTTTCACAGAGAAACAGCAGATTTCAAATCATTTGTCATGAAAACGTCCAGTTCACATGTTACATTTTTTCTATTTTCACATGTTTAAATTTCCCTTTAGTGTGAAATATTGATTTTCACATGTTATGTTATGTTTCAGGTGTCGTACCTGTGGAGAGCTGAGGGGGAGAGATTCGTCCTGAAGCGGTGATGTTATTGGAGCCGTACTTTTCCATCAGCTCAGCAAACTCCCTCCTGAGGGACACACACACACACACACACACACACACACACACACACACACACGTCATGTTTACATTACATTTTCTGAAAGCTGAAAATTTCACTCTATATTCAAAAAATGTAAAAATACTCCATTACAAGTGCTCAAGATACCTTTATTATTACTATTATTATTATTATTATTGTTATTATTATTATTGTTATTATTATTATTATTATTATTATTATTATTATTATTATTGTTATAAAGACATATGAAGGTCTTGAGGTGAGCTGAAATGTTTGGAGGTGAAGGAGAAGTTTTAAACTCTGACATCAAGTGAAAGGATTATTTGATCTGGAAACATTTAAAACCTCGTCTCCGCCTCTCGCTCAGCTCTTTTTATTCCGGACACTTGAATCTGAGCGCAGGACGGAGGACGTGTGTTCACAGCGGCGTGTCTGGTGGAGGATCTGTGAGGGTTTGTCTCCCTCACATGGACGCAGAGGAAACCTGAGGTCGCTGCTCGCTCGCACATCACTGATCTGATGTTAACGCCTCCAGAACAGGATCCACTCGGTCACAGAGGTCAGAGGTCACCGACACTCAACACGTCTGTCACTCGACACGCTTTCTTCTGCTTTTACTTTAATATCACACTCTGATGTGTGTGAAGAAACTAAACTCAGGATTTAAAATGCTTCAGCTCAAGTTTCTGGTGACATAATTTTACCTACGACCATCGAAAAGAGTCGACCAGCAGCAGAAATAACATCTTTTAATGATTTATAAAGTTTGAAGCAGAACTACAGCAGCAACATCACAGAGCGCCAACGCTCGTCCACCTGAAGACTTTTCACACCGAGCAGATTTTCATCCAACGGACAATAAATAAATCAATACAAATAGATTAAACCACACAGTTAAGAGTGGCTGTTTATAGTCACCTATCTGAGACACACCTGTGCACTAATCATGCTGTTTAATCAGCGTCTTGATGGGTCACACCTGTCAGGTGGAGGGAGAGAGACGCTTTAAACTTCTCCACAAAATCTGGGAAATAATTATTTTACGTGCTTAAAAAAACTCTTAAATCTTTGACTTCAACTTGTGAGAAATGTGAGGAAAGACAAAAAAGTCTTCCTTTTTTTGTTGAGTGTATTTAATAATAATAAAAACAAGTCAGAGGATCCACAGTTAGAAGGATTCATCGTCTGAGGGAGATGAATGTGAGAAAAATCCATCTTACAGGTGCTGAGATATTTCTAAAAAACACACTCCTGAAAAGTTTTGCATTTGTAAACTGACTGTAAACTGTTCAGCCCCAAATAATCATAACTTTATTTATGTAGCACCTATAAAAACGTTTAAAGAGTTCTCTGACAGGAAGACGATACGACAGAACAAACACTGAACAGTCGAGTCAAACACAAGAAGGCAGAACAGAAAAATGCAGGAACACAAAAGGTCAGCATGAGTCACGGCGAGTAAAGGGAATAAAAACAGAAGGAAGAAAGAGATAAATAACAGAATATAATCAATATAGGACGAAGAGAAGACCGAATCGCATGAGAGAATTTAAAAAAACAGATGAAAAGATTAAGAGCAGCAAAAAGAATAAACAGATTAGAATTAAATAAACGCGATAAAGGACGTAAAGAAATCACATGAGAGGAATAAAAAACAGATGTAAAAGGATTAAAAAGTTAGAAAGATGAAAACTCTGTTTCAAAAGTGGGTTTCAGGATGTGATTTAGGAGAAGTTACTGGTTCTGCGAGCCTCAGGTGGGTCCAGGTACAAAGCTTTTACTTTTGAGCGTGGACTCTGGACCAGAAGGGCCCGACCCGAGAATCTGAGGCTGTCACTTGGGGCGCGACCCAGACGAGCTTTAAAAGTAATCAGTAAAATCATCAAATCAATTCTAAAAACAGACAGCGAGCCGGCGAAGCGCCGCTCAGACGAGAGTGATGTGACGTCGTCTGTTAACACCGGGACGAAGCCGCGTCCTCAACGAGTTCCCCCTCCAGAATCCACCGACCCGGCTGACTCTTCGTGTCGGGACAACAGCTTAAAAATGACATAAACCTCCAGACTCGATCCTGAACTCACAAAACTCCATCAATGAGCTTAAACTCCACGTGTGTTATTCTGTTTTTATCCATTGACGCTGTGAGGACACCAGAACCAAATCCACCCCCCCGACCCGACCCGCATGATCTCATCACAGTGTCCTCGCCGTGACCCGCCGTCCCGCCCCGAGGCAGCTGCACACAATAATCATAATTTGTTCAAAGTGTGAAACAACAATGGAGGTCGAGTTTGGAGGCGAGTACCCGGTGTGTCGGCACAAAGCTGCACACACACACACACACACACACACACACTCTGGCTGCTGCTTCCGTTTCGTAATAATAAGGATGGAAATGAAAGGAGGGACGACCTTTCCTCCGCTGTCAGTCACAACAACACACAGCTTCCCATCAGCTGCTGTCAGCTGGGAACTCTTTCAAACAACTCCTTCTGTTCCTCAGCGAGTCACAGCAGCTCAGGTCCTTCGTGTTCCCTCATCAGCTCACGTCCTTCATGTTCCCTCATCAGCTCACGTCCTTCATGTTCCCTCAGCAGCTCACGTCCTTCGTGTTCCCTCAGCAGCTCACGTCCTTCATGTTCCCTCGTCAGCTCACGTCCTTCGTGTTCCCTCATCGGCTCACGTCCTTCGTGTTCCCTCATCGGCTCACGTCCTTCATGTTCCCTCATCAGCTCACGTCCTTCATGTTCTCTCAGCAGCTCACGTCCTTCATGTTCTCTCAGCGGCTCACGTCCTTCATGTTCTCTCAGCAGCTCACGTCCTTCATGTTCTCTCAGCAGCTCACGTCCTTTATGTTCCCTCATCAGCTCACGTCCTTCATGTTCTCTCAGCAGCTCACGTCCTTCATGTTCTCTCAGCAGCTCACGTCCTTTATGTTCCCTCATCAGCTCACGTCCTTCATGTTCTCTCAGCAGCTCACGTCCTTCATGTTCTCTCAGCGGCTCACGTCCTTCATGTTCTCTCAGCAGCTCACGTCCTTCATGTTCTCTCAGCAGCTCACGTCCTTCATGTTCCCTCATCAGCTCACGTCCTTCGTGTTCCCTCAGCAGCTCACGTCCTTCATGTTCTCTCAGCAGCTCACGTCCTTCATGTTCTCTCAGCAGCTCACGTCCTTCATGTTCTCTCAGCAGCTCACGTCCTTCATGTTCTCTCAGCAGCTCACGTCCTTCATGTTCCCTCAGCAGCTCACGTCCTTCATGTTCTCTCAGCAGCTCACGTCCTTCATGTTCCCTCAGCAGCTCACGTCCTTCATGTTCTCTCAGCAGCTCACGTCCTTCATGTTCTCTCAGCAGCTCACGTCCTTCATGTTCTCTCAGCAGCTCACGTCCTTCATGTTCCCTCATCAGCTCACGTCCTTCATGTTCCCTCATCAGCTCACGTCCTTCATGTTCCCTCAGCAGCTCACGTCCTTCATGTTCCCTCGTCAGCTCACGTCCTTCATGTTCCCTCAGTCAGCTCACGTCCTTCATGTTCCCTCATCAGCTCACGTCCTTCATGTTCCCTCATCAGCTCACGTCCTTCATGTTCCCTCATCAGCTCACGTCCTTCATGTTCCCTCATCAGCTCACGTCCTTCATGTTCCCTCATCAGCTCACGTCCTTCATGTTCCCTCGTCAGCTCACGTCCTTCATGTTCCCTCATCAGCTCACGTCCTTCATGTTCCCTCAGTCAGCTCACGTCCTTCATGTTCCCTCAGCAGCTCACGTCCTTCATGTTCCCTCAGCAGCTCACGTCCTTCATGTTCCCTCATCAGCTCACGTCCTTCATGTTCCCTCAGCAGCTCACGTCCTTCATGTTCCCTCGTCAGCTCACGTCCTTCATGTTCCCTCATCAGCTCACGTCCTTCATGTTCCCTCAGCAGCTCACGTCCTTCATGTTCCCTCAGCAGCTCACGTCCTTCATGTTCCCTCATCAGCTCACGTCCTTCATGTTCCCTCAGCAGCTCACGTCCTTCATGTTCCCTCAGTCAGCTCACGTCCTTCATGTTCCCTCAGCAGCTCACGTCCTTCATGTTCCCTCAGCAGCTCACGTCCTTCATGTTCCCTCAGCAGCTCACGTCCTTCATGTTCCCTCATCAGCTCACGTCCTTCATGTTCCCTCAGCAGCTCACGTCCTTCATGTTCCCTCATCAGCTCACGTCCTTCATGTTCCCTCAGCAGCTCACGTCCTTCATGTTCCCTCAGCAGCTCACGTCCTTCATGTTCCCTCATCAGCTCACGTCCTTCATGTTCCCTCAGCAGCTCACGTCCTTCATGTTCCCTCATCAGCTCACGTCCTTCATGTTCCCTCAGCAGCTCACGTCCTTCATGTTCCCTCAGCAGCTCACGTCCTTCATGTTCCCTCAGCAGCTCACGTCCTTCATGTTCCCTCAGCAGCTCACGTCCTTCATGTTCCCTCAGTCAGCTCACGTCCTTCATGTTCCCTCATCAGCTCACGTCCTTCATGTTCCCTCGTCAGCTCACGTCCTTCATGTTCCCTCATCAGCTCACGTCCTTCATGTTCCCTCAGCAGCTCACGTCCTTCATGTTCCCTCAGCAGCTCACGTCCTTCGCATCAGCGGAGTAGGAGGAGAAGTAGAAGAAGGAGGAGGAGTAGGAGGAGCAGGAGGTGGAGAAGGAGTAGAAGTAGGAGGAGGAGCAGGAGGTGGAGGAGGAGGTCGAGGAGGAGTAGAAGTAGGAGGAGGAGCAGGAGGAGGAGGAGGAGGAGGAGCAGGAGGTGGAGGTGGAGCAGAAGTAAGTCGATGATTAGGAGGTGTAGTACGATGAGGAGGAGCAGGAGGAGGAGCAGGAGGTAGGAGGAGGAGGAGCAGGAGGAGGAGCAGGAGGTGAAGCAGGAAGTAAGAACATGAGGAGGAGGATGAGGAGCAGGAGGAGGTGGAGGAGCAGGAGGTGGAGGTGGAGGTGGTAGAAGTAAACCTGTCACAGACGGGTATAGAACCTGATTCTATGTGTTCTTATTAAACGATGTGCTGCAGAACTTTCTGTTTTAAATGTTAAATATCAGACAGATCTTTTCTGTTTTGCTTCATCACATCACCACATGGTGCTGGATGGTTCTGGATGGTTCTGGATGGTTCTGGATGGTTCTGGTGAGTAACGGCCTGAAACCTGCCACACGGCGCCGATGTCCTTCAGCTGTCTGTCTCCAGCGACAGCTGACTGTCACAGTGTCCAAACGGTGACATCACAACGTCACGTGATGCTCCGGGGCCAAACAAGCTGTGAAGGGAGAGGCTGTAACATGGTGGATACATTTCCGAATGTCACAACTCCTGAGAAATGACTCGTTTGACGGTCAGAATTTGATCCATTCAGTCCATTTCAACGTGGAAGTCGAGAAGAGCCGCACGATTTAAACTGTGATGAGAATCCCAGAAATCGACTGCAGCCTGCCGGTAAAAAGTGCAGTCGGACCCGCCGCTGCTGTTTCTGCTGATCCTCGTGTTGCTTCGACTCCTCCGACCGGCCCGACTCCTCTCCTGAGCAGAACCCCGGCGGACAGACAGCCGGCGGAGTGTCCTTATTGTGTCACTGCGAGTTTGTGTCCACATGGCAGGCTGACGTGGAAAAGCACAGGGGACAGCAGAGTGCCAGGTCGCTTTACCTCCCGCTGCTGAACCGCAGGACGCCGCCTGTCAGCCACACGTCCATCCCAGAGTTTACACCGAGGACGGGTCAGCGCGCTCACAGGCTTCAGGTCCAAAGGCAGTCAGAGCCTCAGGTGAAGACACCTGCCGCTCCTCTGCACGTCAGCTGGTGTCGGGGAACCGCTGCACTGGGAATACGAGACGATCTCTGTGAAGAACGTCTTCTTAAACACGGGTTTCTCTTCTGCGAACACTCGAGGAAACACATTTACAGAACTCAGCATCACTGACCCGACTGACTC
>CM077804.1:26242355-26247204 GCA_039737535.1 Lagodon rhomboides | reverse complement strand
TATGTGTATATTTTAGGGAATGAGGAAACCAGGACCAGGGGTTAGGGTTAGGGGTTAGGGTCTAGGTAATCAGGACCAGGTCAGGGTTAGGGAACTGAGGGTTAGGTCAGGAGGCTAGGGTCAAGGTTACCTAGGGCAGGTCAATACCAGGTATGAGGGACTCAGGACTCAGGACCAGGACCAGGACCAGGGACCAGGACCAGGGACCAGGACCAGGACCAGGACCAGGAATGAGGACCAGGGACCAGGACCAGGGACTCAGGGACTCAGGACCAGGGACCAGGACCAGGAACTCAGGACCAGGACCAGGACCAGGGACCAGGACCAGGACCAGGGACCAGGACTCAGGGACCAGGACCAGGGACTCAGGACCAGGACCAGGGACCAGGACTCAGGGACCAGGGACCAGGACCAGGGACCAGGGACCAGGGACCAGGACTCAGGACCAGGGACCAGGACTCAGGGACCAGGGACCAGGGACTCAGGACCAGGGACCAGGACCAGGGACCAGGGACCAGGACCAGGGACTCAGGACTCAGGACCAGGGACTCAGGGACTCAGGGACCAGGACCAGGGACCAGGACTCAGGGACTCAGGGACCAGGGACCAGGGACCAGGACCAGGACCAGGACCAGGGACTCAGGGACCAGGACTCAGGGACCAGGGACCAGGACCAGGGACTCAGGACCAGGGACCAGGACTCAGGGACCAGGACCAGGACCAGGGACCAGGACCAGGACCAGGGACCAGGACTCAGGACCAGGGACCAGGGACCAGGACCAGGGACCAGGACCAGGACTCAGGGACCAGGACCAGGGACCAGGGACTCAGGACCAGGGACCAGGGACCAGGACCAGGGACTCAGGACCAGGGACCAGGACCAGGGACCAGGGACCAGGGACCAGGGACCAGGGACCAGGACCAGGGACTCAGGACCAGGACTCAGGGACTCAGGACCAGGAATCAGGGACCAGGACCAGGACCAGGGACCAGGACCAGGACCAGGGACCAGGGACTCAGGACTCAGGACCAGGACCAGGGACCAGGACCAGGAACTCAGGACCAGGAACCAGGGACCAGGACCAGGACCAGGACCAGGAATCAGGACCAGGGACCAGGGACCAGGACCAGGACCAGGAGGACCAGGACCAGGACCAGGGACCAGGACTCAGGGACCAGGACCAGGGACTCAGGACCAGGGACCAGGACCAGGACTCAGGACCAGGACTCAGGGACCAGGGACCAGGGACTCAGGGACCAGGACCAGGGACTCAGGGACTCAGGACCAGGACCAGGGACTCAGGGACTCAGGACTCAGGGACCAGGACCAGGACCAGGACCAGGGACCAGGAACCAGGACTCAGGGACCAGGACCAGGGACTCAGGGACCAGGGACCAGGACCAGGACCAGGACCAGGGACTCAGGGACCAGGACTCAGGGACCAGGGACTCAGGACCAGGACCAGGACCAGGGACTCAGGACCAGGGACCAGGGACCAGGACTCAGGACCAGGGACCAGGACTCAGGACCAGGGACCAGGGACCAGGACTCAGGACCAGGGACCAGGGACTCAGGGACCAGGGACCAGGACTCAGGAACCAGGACCAGGGACCAGGACCAGGACCAGGGACTCAGGGACCAGGGACCAGGACTCAGGGACTCAGGAACTCAGGGACCAGGACCAGGAACCAGGGACCAGGGACTCAGGACCAGGACCAGGACCAGGACTCAGGACCAGGACTCAGGGACTCAGGACTCAGGGACCAGGACCAGGACTCAGGACCAGGAACTCAGGACTCAGGGACCAGGGACCAGGACCAGGACTCAGGGACCAGGACCAGGGACTCAGGACCAGGACCAGGGACCAGGACTCAGGACCAGGAATCAGGGACCAGGGACCAGGACCAGGACTCAGGACCAGGACCAGGGACCAGGACCAGGGACTCAGGACCAGGAACCAGGGACCAGGAACTCAGGACCAGGACCAGGACCAGGGACTCAGGACCAGGGACCAGGACCAGGACCAGGACCAGGACCAGGACTCAGGGACTCAGGAACTCAGGACCAGGGACCAGGACCAGGGACTCAGGGACCAGGACCAGGACTCAGGACCAGGACCAGGGACCAGGACTCAGGGACCAGGACCAGGACCAGGACCAGGGACCAGGACCAGGGACCAGGACCAGGACTCAGGGACCAGGACCAGGACCAGGGACTCAGGACCAGGGACTCAGGACCAGGGACCAGGACTCAGGACTCAGGACCAGGACTCAGGACCAGGACCAGGAACCAGGGACCAGGGACCAGGACCAGGACTCAGGGACTCAGGACCAGGACCAGGACCAGGACCAGGGACCAGGGACTCAGGACCAGGACCAGGGACTCAGGACCAGGACTCAGGGACCAGGACCAGGACTCAGGGACCAGGACCAGGACCAGGGACCAGGACTCAGGACCAGGACCAGGACTCAGGGACCAGGACTCAGGACTCAGGACCAGGACCAGGGACTCAGGACCAGGACCAGGACCAGGACTCAGGGACTCAGGGACCAGGGACTCAGGACCAGGGACCAGGACCAGGACCAGGGACCAGGACTCAGGACCAGGACCAGGAACTCAGGACCAGGACTCAGGGACCAGGGACTCAGGACCAGGACCAGGACCAGGGACCAGGACCAGGGACTCAGGACCAGGGACCAGGACTCAGGACCAGGGACCAGGACCAGGACCAGGGACCAGGACCAGGACCAGGGACCAGGACTCAGGGACCAGGACCAGGACCAGGGACCAGGACCAGGACCAGGACTCAGGGACCAGGGACTCAGGACTCAGGACCAGGACCAGGACCAGGACCAGGACTCAGGACCAGGAACTCAGGACCAGGGACCAGGACCAGGACTCAGGAACCAGGGACTCAGGACCAGGACTCAGGACTCAGGACCAGGACCAGGACTCAGGGACCAGGACCAGGACCAGGGACCAGGGACTCAGGGACCAGGACCAGGAACCAGGACTCAGGACCAGGGACCAGGACCAGGGACCAGGGACCAGGACCAGGACCAGGAACTCAGGAACTCAGGACTCAGGACCAGGTACCAGCGACCAGGACCAGGGACCAGGACTCAGGACTCAGGTACTCAGGACCAGGACCAGCACCAGGGACTCAGGAATCAGGACTCAGGACCAGGACCAGGACCAGGGACCAGGACTCAGGACCAGGAATCAGGACCAGGACCAGGGACCAGGACCAGGACCAGCAACTCAGGACCAGGACCAGGAACCAGGGACCAGGACCAGCGACCAGGACCAGGTACCAGGACCAGGACCAGCAACTCAGGACCAGGACCAGGGACCAGGACTCAGGACCAGGACCAGCAACCAGGCAACCAGGGACCAGGACCAGGACCAGGACCAGGCAATGCAGGGACCAGGACTCAGGACCAGGAACCAGGACCAGGACCAGATACCAGGAATCAGGTACTCAGGGACCAGGTACTCAGGACCAGTAACTCAGGAACCAGGACTCAGGACCAGGTACCAGCAACCAGGACCAGGTACTCAGGAACTCAGTAGGACCAGGTACCAGGAACTCAGGACTAGTAACCAGGAATCAGGACCAGGACTCAGGACCAGGAATCAGCAGACTACCAGGACCAGTACCAGGACCAGGTACCAGGACCAGGTACTCAGGACCAGTACTCAGGACCAGGACCAGGTACCAGGACCAGGAACTCAGGAACTCAGGACCAGGTAACCAGGTACCAGGACTCAGGACTGATACCAGCAATGATACCAGTACTCAGGACCAGGAATCAGGAACCAGGACCAGGACCAGGTACCAGGAACCAGGTACCAGGTACCAGGACCAGCGACCAGGACCAGGACTCAGCGACCAGGGACCAGGACCAGGAACTCAGGTACCAGCAACCAGGACCAGGAACCAGGTACCAGGAACTCAGGGACCAGGACTCAGCAACCAGGACCAGGACCAGGACCAGGACCAGGACCAGGACCAGCAACCAGGACTCAGGTACCAGGACCAGGACCAGGACCAGGACCAGGACCAGGACCAGTGACCAGGACCAGGACCAGGACTCAGGGACCAGGACCAGGACCAGGTACCAGGTACTCAGGAACCAGGACCAGGACCAGGACTCAGGTACCAGGACCAGGACCAGGACTCAGGTACCAGGACCAGGAATCAGGGACCAGGACTCAGGACCAGGGACCAGGACCAGCAACCAGGTAACCAGGTACTCAGGACTCAGGACCAGGTACCAGCAACTCAGGACTCAGGACCAGGGACCAGGACTCAGGACCAGGACTCAGGGACCAGCAACTCAGGTACCAGGACTCATGACCAGGACCAGGTACCAGGAATGCAGGACTCAGGACTCAGGTATGGAACTCAGCAATCTCAGGTACCAGGGACTCAGGAATCATAATCAAGGTACCAGGGAATCAGGAATCAGGAACTCAGGCAACTATACTCAGGAATCATAGGTACAATCAGTAATCAGTAACTCAGGTACTCAGGTAATCAGGTAATTAATAATCAGGTATCATAATCAGGGAATCAGGAATCAGGAATCAGTAATCAGCAATCATAATTATAAGTGTACTCAGGACCAGTAATCATAATCAGGGACTAGAACTCAGGGACTCAGTAGGACCAGGGAACCAGTAATCAGGTAATCAGGAACCAGGATCAGTAACCAGGGACATCAGTAATCAGGCAACTCAGGGCAGTCATCAGTATCAGGTAATCAGCAATCAGGTAATCAGGATGCAGGTATCAGGATTAGTATCAGTAAGGCTCAGGTCAATCGATAATCAGTAATCAGTAAC